>JAFKAC010000113.1:0-168961 GCA_025766275.1 Lactarius indigo | reverse complement strand
GGCTGGAAGGTCATAGGTGCGCGAATTACTCTCTGTGGTCTGTACTCCAGTAAGTTGAAAAACGAGCAGAGCAGGCCGAGACTTCGCGCCCTTGCTCCGGATGTGAATCCAAGCTGTCAGGGGATCGGTACAAATGCGGAATCTGCGAGAAGTTTACCCTTTGTCGAGTGTGCTACGGGTGAGCATCGCCAATTCCTCAAGTCTTTCCTCGTGCGATTATACCGAACACAGTGACGTGCACGAAAATCACCCGATACACCCGTTCTTGGAAATGAAGCCAACGAGCCTATTTCCGAAGCGCGCAGCCAGTCAGAAATATCGGACGATACCACATCAGACGACATCGTGGACGAACCATGTCAGTAACCTCGTTTATCCGCACGGATTTCTGCTCACTCTCTAGTAGCTCTGAAACACCATGGTTACCAATGTTCTTAGTTCGTGCTCTTCTCAACCGGTTTGACACTTTTTTACCCTGACGTGCGTGCAGCTGTCAGCAAGACATTGTTGGTCCTCGATTCCACTGCGTCGACTGTAGGGAAGACGTCAACATTTGTTCGGGTTGCGAGATTGCTGGTTTACCCGGCAGCCCTTATGCGTCCAACGGCGAACACAGTTCTTCCCACATCATGATGAAGGTAACAATCTCTATCCATGCTCGCTCGCATTGACTAACCATCGGGCAGATACCATGCCGATCAACGAAACACAGGATGTTTTACAGCGTACTCATGGACGGCGTTATAGCCAAGACACAGTTAACTTACGTTCGGCCCCTGGTATTGTCTCTTCGATGTCTGCGAACACCGTCTCGTACGGTAACGGCGCTGGGACAGATAGAGAGGGAGACTATGTCCACATCCACCCCAAGGCTGTAATTCATGCGGAGAGGTCTGCCCGTCTTCCGTTGGATTTTATACTTCGATTCTGACATCCGCCGTGCTCTGACTTACTAGCCCATTATCGGCGTCAGGTACCAATGCCTTAGCTGCCCTCCAAGCCCTCATCATTCAACTTAGTACGTGGCAACGTTCTTATTCTACTCGTACGTCGCCTCTCACTACCCATCTGATTCAGTGCTCGGACTGCGAGGTCAAGTCATACAGGGTCCATGACCCTATGCACACGTTCCTCAAGATTCCTCGGCCAGTGGACATCCCCGGCCCACTCGAATCCGAATACCCTATCATACCAATCCTGTTTGTGATACACGTTTTGGGTCACGCGAGTAGAAAATTCAATTTTACAGATATCGATATCCTGCTGGTCCTGCACCGGGCAGTCCTGCCGATATATCGGGTGATCCCGAAGGTACGTCACTCAAACTCACTCGCTCGTATTTTGTTCATCGACGTCGAAACAGCGTATCTTCGTGACCTCAGACATGCTTTGCGCTCTGCGACAGGCACGTGTCCCGCGGGCGGATCGTTGGAAAGTGGTACCGCTGTGCATTCTGCGCTAGGGACCTTTGCGCAGACTGTGAAGCGCTCGATACCCACGACAGCACTCACGCCTTCCTCGTGTTCAAGGCGCCTGTTGACAAGCAGGTCTTCCGGTGTGTTTTCACGTACCTGTACGAGCCCAAAGTCCACGCTGAGTTTTCCCTTCCAACAGACAACTTGCTGACGTAGACAACCCGGCTAATATTCCACCAGTGTGGCAAGGAAACATATACCATCCACAACGCGACTAACATGTATTACTATACGACTTTCCGCTTCGCTTTGCTGTGCTTTGCCATTGCTGTGTGTGAAGTTGTTGTCCGACCATCTCTCTAAAAAAAAAAAAATTGTAGTATGGACCAGCAATGTACTAGGATACAATATAGGAAATGAGACAGATTAGCCCTTCTTGAACCCTTGCAAGTGCAAATTTGGTCAGCGATACACGCACGTCGCGAGGACAAAGGAGAGTCGAGCTCACCGAGACGACGCCGTTCATAGAACAAGTCGGTTCGACTAGCTCCAAGGTTGACGATCTTCGGACAGCCATCACGGTCCTTCTCCAAGCGCGTGCACTCCGCACAGTAATACGCGTCCGAGATCCTAGCACGCGCGCGCGCGTTTTGTCAAAAAATACCACCACCACCACCCCACACCGCTCACTCACCTGGAGAGCCGCAGATGATGCAGCGACCACCGTACGTTCCGAAATTACATTCGTCGCAGATCCTCACGAGAGTTTCTGGGCGGACGTATGAGTCGCAGACGGGGCTAATTTATTATAAACGATTCAGCGTTCGCTTTTTGGCGCGGGGAGAGAACACACCATTTTCCGTCGCATTTCTCACAGAGACGGCCGATGGCTGCGGTTGGGTGGGGTCAATCAGCTGGTTTTTCACCTTTGTGCTGGAGAACTCACCTATTCCCGGTTGGCGTCTGCACATGATCAAATCTATCATTCGTGCGTCAGATCAGGACTTTTTACACAAGCAAAGTGGGCACGCACCGGGATGGTGTTTAGACATGGTGGTTGGGGTCAAGGGAATAACGGGCGTTTGTGCTGACTGATTTAGCAAAAGACGAACCCCAGACGTGCTGACTCAGCGATGACTCCAAGTTAAGGGAAAAGCAAGAGTTGATAATAGAACTAGAGTACTACACAGCAACAAAAAAAAAAAAACGGTTCTACAAAGGACACATGCCCCATTCGGCCTCGCACAAAAATCTCCTTATGATAAGTGGAAGCTCCCAATTCCTTCCTTCATCGCCACTTGCAATTTCTCCAACATGACATCTTTGAGCTGTACTCTGTAACTTCAGGTAGTTGACGCACGTCATGACGCTCGGGAGGTAATCGTCCGCCTTGAGTGGCGCCTCGTGCGGCTTGCGCACCACTGTCAGTGGCGGGTTGAGCCCGCGGAAACCTACGAAAGATGAGTGAGTTATCGTATACGTAACTCTCAACGAGAGGTCTGACCTCCGATGGGGAGCCTTGGGCTTCCAGTGAGGAACTGCAGATACTGCCTGCGTGTTGGCGTCTCGAATCCGGACATGACCTCGATCAAGCTACGGATGGTCCGGCTCTCGGCATTGAATCCATGGTCCGCTTTGATTGCCTCATTCAACGCTACACGTCGAAAATAAATATTTTGTTTGCCGTTCAGCGAGAGTAAAAAGTCACTCACTCTCGATCGACCAGTCTTCGTCGCCATTACCAAAGAGCATGACTAGTTCGTCAAGCGCGAATGCCTGCAAGTCCGTGATCGGGAACACCTTCGAAAAGCCTTCTCGGAACGCCTTGGCTTGTAATTTGGCACCCTCCCCGATAATAGCCTCGATAACCTCTGCGATGTACTCCTCGACATTCTCCGACGTCACGGTTATATTCCTGCCATTTGGCTGGGAATAGGCGTTCAGCTTCAACCGTCACCTGCCAGCAGAGATAGAACTACTTACCCTCAGCTCGATGTCGTATCCTGGGATTGTGAAGTCCAGTGCCAAATCCTCAACATCCACTTTCTCCTTCAAGAGCTTCTGCAGCTATGATCGAATTTAGCCAAAACCTAATTAGTAAATTTTTGGAGAAGAGCCAACCTTGTCGAGGGGTTTTGTTGACGACGTGAGGGATCTCAGCTTCTCCAGCGACTTTGCCAGGTCTTCATCGACGAGCTTCCCATTACTTCAGCATTGATCACACGCGCAACCCGAAATATCAACACACCTTCAGCGAGTCAATGGTGAGCGGGACATCTTCCCCGAGGGTAAGCTTGAGGAACACTTTATTGAACGACATGTCGATGATCCGCGAGTCCAACATCGCCTTGGCCACGAACTGCCCAATAACCCGAATGATATGCGTGCGCTTAGGATCTCCGTCGTTCGCGATATCCTCTGCGCTGATCGGCGCCGGGAACAGTCCCCCGCGGGTGGAACACATACGCGCCCGTCCGCAGCGGGTCGTCATCACGCCAAATTTTCAAATCGCGTCTTGCAAACTCGCGCGACACCAGCGCGTAGAACTCGAGCGTCGGCCCGAGGCCCGTGCCGACCTCCTCAAAGTACTCCACCTCGAGTATCGACGACGACGAATCCGTACAGCTCGAACACTTTCATGGCGCTTTCGAGGATGTGCTTCCGTGAAATCCGGACCTTCTGTCGCTGCAGCCGGCCAAGGAACCCGACGCCATCGTCTCGTCGCGAACCGTCTTGGAAGCGGTTCTGCTGGCTCTGCCATTTGAGGATAAGACGAGCATATCCGAACGACGTCGACTGCAAGAAGTTGTAACGCGTTGCGAAGGGGAATAAGAAGGGGAAGTGTTGCGGTAGGTCAAGTGCCCAATCAGGGAGACATTGGCTGAAACCATTCGTCCCGTCAGCAATCAAAGCACGACATCTTTTCTAAGGCTCATACCTTGCGACGATCATCGGTTCCTCTAATTGACGCGTCAACTTGGCCGATAGTTTGTTGTTTACGAATGCCGATTCGGGCAGGCTGCGGTTCGGATGGTTCTGCCGCTCCGCCTCTACGACGTTCAGCTTGTGCAAGACTCGAAGGAGGCGCAAGATCTTGGCATGTGGGGCATCTTCCGGAAGCGAAGACAAGCGATGGGGTAGGCGAGCGGCTCCGTGCGATAGGCTCTGAGGTCTCGCTGCTGCCTCCAGTAGGGCCCGGGACCTTCTTGAACTTAATGGTGTACACTCCTTGCCATAACAAGTGGGGAGGTAGCGCAGAGCCTGGTCCCGCCTTTTTCTTGCGAAGTTCGTGCTGATGGATGGCGCCATAGATCGTCAAATCTAGTGGTCAAGGGATGATCGTCCATGGAGAATTCGAGGTGCCAATCTGTCTGCTTAGCCTTGAGTGCAGACGCATACGAGCCCTTTCCTGATGCCCAGCCACGTGATAGCGAACCCTTCGAGCTGCCAGGTACAGCTGAGGGTGTACCTACCCTCGTACCTTCCGGGGTCTGTGCCTCAACTTTGGAGCCATCTGGTCAGGTAAATTCGTTCGGGAAAACCTCGAGGAATCAACAGGTAAAACCACGAACCATCTGCAACCGACAATGTAACTGTCTTTTCCGCCGACGCATTATCGGGATCAATCTCGTCGTCAAACACCTGTCGATCAGTCGCCTCAGTTCGGCTTCAATCACGACAATGCGAAAGGACCAACCTTCGGCTTCAACATCGTCGTCCGTGAAATCCGCAGTAAACTCGGCATTGTCACCAAAACTAGTCTTCACCGGCCGCGGAGGTTGGTGGCTCCGCGCTTGAGCCCAGCGAAGCAGGCGGGGGGTTAGATGGGCCGGCTTCTACGGCAGGAGGTTCCGGAACTGACTCGCTCGCAGCAGCTGCACTCTTAGCGCTGAGTCTTTGGCTACGCCTGCGCTCGACCGTCGCGGAAGGTCCGGCGGAAGTGCTTGCTTCGGGTTGGTCCGGTGGCTTGGTGGCTGAAAGACCGCCAGACGTGACGCCAGCGAGTGCGGCCAGCATACCGCTGAGGCGCGACCCGCTAAACATCAAGCCAGAGACGCGTGGTCGTAGGTAGTCGTGCAGAGCCTGGAACGTCGCGATAGCATGTATGGATACGACAATATTGTTGAAATTTTTCGGGATGTCAGAACCTTCGGCGGCGACCAAGCGTAGACGCAGCTGCCGAGCGAGGAGTGAAGGTGAGCTGCTCCGTTTTGAATCTGCGAGGATGGATCATGGGAGAGTGTTTCGGCTGCGAAAGAAGTGTCAACCTACCATCCATACCTTGGGTTACCGTGACAACATCGAATGCCTCCATTCGAGTCAGGCTTTCCTGCAGCTTCTTCACGAAGATGGCAAAGGGAGTTTGTGAACCGGCAAGTACTTTCGACTTGCGAACAATGAATGCGTCTAGCAGCAGCTCCTGGCGTCGAGCAATGGAAACTGGGGCAAGTCAACTAAGCGAGGGCTCTATTAAATGAATTGAACTCCACATACTGTTCCGTGCCTTGTCTGTAGCAAATTGTAACAGCCCATCTATTACGCCGCTCTGCAGCAGCTCAAAGCTCGACACGGACGTGTGCGCCGACGTAAAGAGCGTTGCGAGTTCTTTGAGCGCGTTCCCAACCTCCTTCTCACTGGCACTTGAATCAGAGATACGTTCGACCAGTCGGCGCAGCGTCGCAAACACATTGTCGGCGTCGTTGCTCTCTCTTCCGGTGAGATAACGGAAACGAATGACGCGCGCTCGCAGAGTCACCGCGTCCTCGGGGTCCAAAGAGAGCGAGGACAGTTTCTTGAAACCTGGGATGCCGGCAGCAACCGCTGGTGAGACCGGAATGGGTGGTGGGGGGAGGTCTGGAGCCGAAGACGTGTCGGAAAGGTCCTTGTCCTTTTCTTTATCGTTGTTGGTACTCTTTTTCTTCGAGGAGATGAGCGTGCGATCGGCGAGCAGCTCAACCTCGTGGAAGACACCCTCTCGTCGGAAAGCCGGCCGGTACTCTTCTGGGATCTTAGAAAGAAGCAACTCGACCAGTTGTAGAGCGCCAATGACGAGAGTCGGATGGTCCTTAGACGATAAGATGGACGAAGAGAAGCTGGCAACGGGTACAGACTAGGAATGGTGAGCTAAATAAGACCCATGGATTGACCCGCTGGGGCTTCCACTTACCGTAAGGACCCGCTTAATCTCGTCAGCTTCCAAATAGCTAATCGCCTTCAGGAGCCCCGTGAGTGTTTTGATCCTCACCGTGGTGATGACGCTTGCTGCGTAAACGTCCACTAGGATAGGCACAATGAGCTGCATGAACCTGCCAACGACCTCGGGTTTCCCGCGTAGCATCTCCGTCCGGTCGGGTGGAGATTCCTTGGTTGAGCTGGGCGGTTCATCGCCCTCGTGCGGGCTATCAGCCGGTGTTGGAGTGGCCGTTCCCGAAGCAGGTGCCGGCGTCGCCGTTGCAGAAGATGATGATGGCGTGGATACTCCCGCAAACGCATATAGCTGCGCATGTTGTGCCTGGCGTGCGGCAGCGCGGTCTGCTTTGGCCTTGGCCTTCATCATTCTCGCAAGCGACTTCTCAGTGTATGCCTTGTGGTCATAGACGCCATCTCAAACGGGAAGTCAGCACAGCCAGGCCGGGAAACTGCGGTTCGGCATACCTTTCGGTAAGGGCGGAAGAAGCTCGGCTATGAGGCTCAGAGCTTCCTCGACCTGATCCTTGGGTCGGTGGGCGAGGTTCTGCATTACGGTCATATCGGCAAGCCCTCCTCCGAGACCTTGACCGCTAGGCGCATCGCCTTGTTCTTCACTTTCGGACTGGGAGGATGGGAGGACGCCTGTCAAGATTTGGTATAGAGTGTCGACGATGCCCGCTTCCAGTAGCACGATCGTGATATTTGGACTTGCTCGCGCAGAAGTAGCCAGAGCGCGCAGTAACTGCGTAAACGTGTTGGCTGCGATCAAGGGAGAACCGCCAGCAGGAAGTAGAAGCACGTTAACAGCCGCGATGAGCTCAGCGTCGACGAGAATCTCGAGGTTTTCCGGGGACGACCGGTAGTAAGAATCGATAACTCGAATGACGCAGAGGCACGCAAACTCGACAAGGCGCTGATCCGAGTAACCAAGGCAATTGCGGATGATAGGCCATACACTGCGGATCATCTGGAAGTGTTCTGGGGGTACATTGCGGCAACAATTTGATGCTGCCTGTAAAGCGGTTCGCTGTACTGCGATCGAGAAAAAGTCGAGGTAATTGAGCAGGGCGGCGAGTCCATTCTCACGGACGATGGAGCTTGGGAACTCTTCAGAGATCTTCTCCAGGGTCTGTGAAATCATTTGTAAGAAAATGTAGCGAATCAGACGACGGGTAAAACATACGCTCAGAGTCTGTTCTGCCAAATCGATGTAGGAGATCTCAATGAGTTTACTGCAGAGTACGGGAATGGCGCCATGGTATACGACAGTGTGGGCGACACCGGGAAGGGCTTCCATGAGATTTGCCAAGCAGCGAGCGGCGAGGACTTGAGCCTCGAGATTGTCGTCGCCCTGATACTGGCCGCCTCCACTAAGAGCGAGTGCAGCCGCGAGTTGAGCATCCTCATCCTGTTCATGGCTTTCGTCGTCGTCATCTCCGTCGTCATCATCAGCCGCGTTTCCGGTACCCCCGAGAATCTTGACGAGCTCGCGTACGAAAGCGTCGACTTGGAAAGAGCCCGCCAATGTGTCCTCCGTGCTGATGCTGAGCAACTCGCTGAGTTCTTGAAGGGTAACGACGCGCGTCGTCGGATCGGCGCTTGCCTTGATGTTGTTGAGCATGGTCTTGAGGCGCGAGCTAAGTCCGGACATGTAGGTGCCAAGTTGCCGGTAGTCGGCAAAGATGGCCATCGCCGCACTCTCGTCGAGTCCAGCGAAGCCGCGCGGTAAACCCCCGACACCATTGATCATTCCGACGCCGTCTTCCTCGCCAGCGCCGTCACCCGCGGGCCCACCGCCAGCGTTCTCATCCCCGTCTTCATCCCCACCCCCATCACGATCATCATGTGCAAGGTCCATCTGATCGTCGTGATCTGATGCCTCGTGCTTGTACTCCACGTCCATCATTTCAACGTCCTCGTCTTCGACGCGCGAAGGACCAGGGGCTGCCATCGCCTTGCTCTTAGCAGCGGCGGCTTTACCCTTTGTGGTGGAGCTTTGTCTGAATATAGGCCTTAGCATTGACCCCGAGGAGGAGCGCTTGTCAGCACATTACCTCATTTTTTTCGGCATCTCTGATACTGAAGATTGAATGGCGTCCGAGCGAGAACGGAGCGCGTAGGCGGTGGTGGCTGAACGGGGACGCTTGGAGGGACCGGGAGGAGCGCTAGCGGAAAGATCTTCAGAGGGGGCTTCTGCGGCTGCGCGTTTCTTGCCCTTAGTGTCGCGGGTGGGTTCGTTGATGGTAAGAGGGGGAGCGGTGACGGGATAAGTCGTACGGCGACCTCTGTGGAGTGGGAAGGGATAGTCGACGGTGAGCATCAAAGGGGAGTCGTTTCGCAAGTGAAACGTACTTCTTGCTGGTGCGAGAGGCTGGGTGGTCTTCTGTTGTTTCTTGAGATTTTCCCTTGCCTTTGGCGTCGCGAGTGCGTTTGGAAGGGTTGGACTGATGGTTGGAACGGGTTTGACGGGAAGAAGAGGATTCTGCGGGGGTCGACGTTGTCTGATCTGAAATGTTGTTATCCTTGGCCACTTTCTGCTTGGGAGCCTTGGCGCGTGTAGAAGATCTGAGGGTTCTGGAAGAGTCTGAAGGGATGGAAGTGGACTGGAGGGACGAAGGGGGAAGTTGAGGATCGGTTTGGGTGGATTGGGGAAAGCTGGCAGAAATGGCTTGTTGAGAGTTGGAGTGTGATAAGTCCATTTAGAGCTGGCTGCCAGCCATCGAGTCCTGACTGTGCTTAGACCGAGTCACAATGGGTGCAAAGTCAGAGTCAAACGTTGCGAACAACCCGAACCGGAGGGCCAAGGGTGGCTACTAATCTCCGCTCGTGGCGCACCCTACCACCCCCTAAGTACCTCACATACACTCAATACAAACACTTCTACCACCCTTTCTACCTCCTTACCCGTGATATTGTACCCAGGTGCAAATATTATGTGTCCCCCCTCTGTCTCCTTGAGATTCGCCCCCGCTGGCATCCCCATCACGATCAGTCCGTTCTCCAAGCACCGTGCCTGCACAACCATTGCAAATTGCTTTCTATCTCTCCTCTCCTCGGTCCCGGAAAAGTCAAACTCAACGGCCCAAAATGACCCTCCGCCGCGTACGTCAAAGGTGAACGGTCTTGCAGGCGAGTCGGGTGCAAGTAGCCGCTCGCGAAGCAGCTGCCCCAGATATTCACCCGTTTGGCGCCCATTTGCAAGCAGGTTCTCCTCCGCTATCACCTTTTGCACAGCAACTGCCCCCGCACACGATATTGGATGCGCCTGATCGTACCAGGTCAGGAGTGCGATAACGTCGAGTGATCCTCACATACCATGAAGGAGTGTCCGTGCTTCCAGTAACCACCGTTCTTCGTAACCACGTCCGCGACCTGTTTAGACACAAGGATCGCCCCAATGCAGGAGTACCTATACCATAATTAGAATAAATGCCAGAAACGGTGGACAAGAACGGCATACCCTCCACCAAGACCCTTCGCGACGGCCTGAATGTCCGGTGGCTCGTTGTCACCGAAGCTCTCCCAGGCATGTGTCGTACCCATCCCTATACGTCACCCGTCAATGCGTCAGCCGCGAAGCAGACCAGCTGACTCACGGCCCATCCCACACATGATTTCATCTAAAATAAAAAGGACACCGTACTTCCTGCAAACGGATTTCATGGCTCTGAAGTAGCCCTTTGGCGCAGGAACCACGCCAGTTGTCGCCCCGACCACGGTTTCGGCGACGACTGTGGGAAGAAGATATCTGCGCTCAGCTCGTTGATCGCTGCCAGGAGGTGAGGTGACCTGCAGCCTATGACCGTGTCCGGTCCGAGCTCAAGGATCTTGTCCTCCAATTCCTGGCGGAGCCTCTCCACGTATTGTTCCTCAGTCTCGTCGGCTTTTTGGAAGCGCTTGGCGTAAGCCGGTGACACCTTGTGATAGATCTCGTGTTGGAGAATTTCGTTGTACGGCGTGCGTCGCGCAGGGTGTCCAGACAAAGATAACGCGTTAATCGTATTGCCGTGGTAGGAAAGGTCCCTAGAAATAAAATTCTTGCGTTGTGGTTGATCCTGCTCGTACCAGTACTAACGAGAGAGATGGTCAAAGAACCATCATCGAGGCCTCAAATCTGGTGCTTACCTGGCGAGCGAGCTTGAGAACGCCTTCCATTGTCTCAGAGCCTAAACAAAAACTGTTTGTGATCTAGTAGCACGAACATTGGGGTCAGGCCTACCTCCAGACAGGAAGCTACAGAGTTCGAACGCCCCTTTTCCAGACTCGACCAGGATCCTAGCGAGCTCTACAGCAGGCTCATTCAAAAACTGCTCATTAAATACAACTAGGGACGTTGTCAGCTCTCGTCTACATTCCCAATGAGTTGTTACTCACAAGCGAGCTTGTCAACCTGTTCTTTCAGGGCCTCCAGCACGACTGGGTGACCATTCCCCAAACACGTGACAGCGGCGCCACCAGCTGCGTCGATGACCTCCCGTCCGTCCTCGAGGGTGATATAGATCCCCTGTCCGCTAACCGCAACAGGCGGGTGCCATGGTGTGCGATGCAAAATCGTGGCGGGCCGTGGCGCCTTTTTCTCAGACGCAGGTGCAGCAGCAGCAGACACGTTGATATAGGATGTAGGCGACATGTCGGGGGGGTGCGGAACGAGGCGACCCCGCAGAGATACCGATTTAAAGGAACAGCAAGATAGGAAAGGATCTGATTTTGTTTTCAGCGCGACTGGTCGTCAACGAAGCCGCGGGCGTGTCCGTAAACTGTACATGTGCCGCAAAAGTTAGATGCTAATCATTAGATTAGCGTATCCCACGGGTCGGATTATTGGGCCGATGCCGAGAGCCAATTCTGCTACCTGCCCGTTTTTGGTGACGTACAGATAACCGGGAAAACCACTTCGTGGCAAGCGATACGCTGGCCATGCACAGATGCAAGAGATAGAACCTCTATCACGCTCCGTTCAACGCAAACGTTCAGTTGCATGAATCTTGAACCTGAGCCCGTGATGACACGAACAAGAAATGCTGGGAAGATGTGCTTGCGCGATCGGCGCTCCCCGATTGTGCGCGTATAAGTCGAGGGGAGGAGTATGGGGGAGACAACCAGTGAGGGCACAGTCAGTGCAATGTGGCCCGCGGGGGTCACGGTTACGCAGGTTTGCAGGCCACAGCCAGTTGACCAAACTTAGTGCTTAACAGTGACATTCAATGCGTAAATTAAATCGCTATTCTTCAGTTACAGACAACGAGTATCCACAATCGTGACATGTTTCTTGCCATTCACCTCACAGTAATCGACCCTGTTCTGGATTTCTCTCTCTATGACAAGACAGCGATTCCAATCGAGACCTGGCTCACCATCTCTCAACAGAACCAAATTAGCAGTTCTCGAACCCAGGCAACTAGCCCGCACCTTTTTTTAGTCCCCAATTTCTTAAAAGTTACCAGACGCACTGCAATCACTTCCGACTAAACACCTCGTGCTCGTCGGCGACGATCACCTGCAAAGTCACCTGGATCGTAATGATGAACCCGTCAGTGATAACGATGCCATCAGCAGTAGGGAAGTTTTGGGCTTTACGCAACAAACAAAATGGGGGTTGATCCCCATTCACGGTCCTCAAACTGCTCTTGCTGTCGAAAAAAAGCCGTCTGCTTCGTTCCGCACGCCAGGATTTCGAGAACTTCCTGACCAGTAGTGAAGCAGCGAAGAGGCTCCACATTCGGGCGAGCGTATAACCAGCTAAGAACGAATCCTTTGAACATCCTGCTCGCGGGTACTCTGAGTGATGGTTGCGTCGATATCTTCTGGAAAAAGTTGATGTGATCTTGGGCGGAGGCGTCGGCGGCAACATATGAGATAATCTCCTTGATATAATCTGTTGCCATCTCCGCAACTTGAATATTTCTCCCCGTCCTATCTTGGCCTTTTGGTTGGACGGGAAAAAGAAGGCGGGAGACCTTCGATTCCTCGAAATTTGCAATTGCGCGAGGGTTCTCGACAAAACTGTGCGCGGCGTTCGTCACCATATACCCATGCTCTTCTTCGCCGCCCTGCAATAGCCGTAAGCAAGTGCGTGTAGAAGGATCCCACTTCTGTAGAAGCGTTGGAGACGATTGCTGACGCTGAATACTTTGCTGTGGGAAAAGGTAAACGAATGAGAAACATTTGCAGAGCCATCAACCTGAGAACTGTCATCTCCACGATGGAAATGGGGTTCATCACGAACATTTCCGCATCGCAATACTTTCGCCAATTTTCTCACCTCGTCTATATTGAAGAGGTGGTTTGAATGAGCCAAACAGTTCGCCACTCGGAAGCAGTCTGAAAGGCGGAACAGGGCTGAATCGTTCTTGCATTGGAGTCGAAAGGGCCCAAGTTTTTTCTAAAAACCAGGCTGTTCAAGGACCACGGGCTTCTTTTCGCTTAACCTGCGTAATAGTACGTAATAAGAAAAGAGGTTTCCCTGTTTGCATTCAGGAGGCGATCCCAGTCGTTCGATGATCAACGAGAACTTACCGACTCCTGGTTGACCGGTCACAACAACCTCACCGCATCGACGTTCCTTTGAAGTTTCGTGATCTTTCTCGAGCATACCCAAAGCAATGTCGAATTCTATTCTTGCCGAACAAGAAGACCATGTATTTCCGTGTAACCAAGCAGCACCATCCCCGGGGAGTCGATACAGGTCCCCGGCACATATTTCCAGGTGGCTCCATCACCATCGGATACTCCAGCATATCTTTGAGGCCTTTCCCCCACTAGATAGTGTAGAGTTATTCGGCGGCTCGCACAACTGGCGGCGGGGTAGCTGGGTGTTAAACGTGATCGGAGTAGTGTCGAGTTATGCTCACTTGAACCTAAATCGGCATAAAAGTAGACATGAAGATTCTCTAGGCCGCGCCAGGTAGAAGGCACTCCGTCTGCATCCCTTATAGCCGCCCATCTGTTAACACGTGCGCTGTATACTACCTTGTTTTGGAGGATATTTGTGGCTCTATGGGAACTGGAACAACCTGTGGACAGTCAAGTGTGAGTTGGAATGGTGATTTTTTGAAGATCGCTGACCAAAGAGCGGAGCGAACAGCGAGAAAGCCCGTGTCCCAAGGGTGCAACTTCCTCCGTCCAGATGGCCTTTCGAAGGTGGTGAACGCGAGGTATATCATCTCTGTGGAAAAAACTAGCTGTTCGCAAGCCATGGTACGAAGACCCAGATCTGAGTCCTGGTGGTGGTAGAAGAAGGATTGGGTAGAACGACGTCATCGCATCAAGATGACATAAGATTCACGTGCTGGAGAAATGAATCACATTACGTACACATACACCTTGAGAAGTGACTCTGCGAGGGTTTCAATGTCACGGCATGACACCCTTGAAAAAGCCTTTGTTTGCTCCACCCCCTCCCCCAACATTGCACCATTTCTTTGCGAAAGCAGATGCGTCAATCAACCGGAGCGCGTCTTCAAGTGTTCGAGGGCCCAAACGCGTCAAAGTGGGCTTGTCGGGCTCTCGGATTAAACAAAAAGCAACGCACACACCAACGGAGATAATTGTCTTGGACTCTGATGATGATGCGCCTCCGATCCGTGCCAAGCGGAAGGCAAAGGACCACGCCGAGAGTAGCTCTGATGTTGAGGTGGTTGAGACAGATGCTCATCAGACTCGCGTGGCTTCGAGCTCTAGAAAGCAGGAAAAGACGGGACATGGAGCTGGGTTTGGCGGTTCTGCTATCGAATGCCCCTTCACGTTCCCTCAAGATGAATCTTTCCATTTTGTTGAATTTGGCAGGCCAAAGTTGCTCATTCCAACAGAAGACACGCAACATTCTGCTGGAGGCGAGCAATCCCTGGCCAGTGACTCTAGCTTTCCACAAGACGAAAGCGTGTCTGATTCTACGCCTCTCTCGGCGGCGCACCTGGGCGTTTCCGCTCGTTCAGTCGTACCTGCCTCGGATGGTGACTCCCACACGTTCGCGACGACGCCAACATCCTGCCTTGATAATATCATCAAAATTGACGACGAGTGGGGTACAGGTGACGACGAGCTCGTTCGTACGAATCAGGGCGAGTTTGACGACGTTCTGGAATTGACTGATGACGACGAAATCGAAGACGTTATCAAGGTCGAGGACGGGCCTTCCTCTGCTTCATGTGATAATAATCTCGACCAATGTCCATTCTGCGGAAGAAGCTTGACTAGCCTTGCCCCGCTCGTAAGTCCATTTCTACAATCTACCGTCACGTCGTTTCATGTGTCTCGTATCAGGGTATACAAACACACATCAATGACTGCTGCGACTCCTTTTCTCGTTCGGCTCCTTCGCCGGACCCACTGCCTCCCCGCAACTCGATCGCACCACCACAGCAGTCTAAATGCGAGAAATCCACTGACAGTAACGCGTTCTCGGTCCTCATGTCCTCGCGCAAGGCGAACGAAGTGTGGAAGGAAGCCGAGATGGCTGAGGACCGCAACTTCCGCCCGACAACGGCGAACGGTAGGCGAAGAAAAGCACCGTTCTACAAGGTCATGCAGGGCATGCCCATCGCCGTCGATGCATTCTGTTATGGTGCGATCCCCGGTGTGACATCGTACTTCTTGACGTACGCCTTATCGTTGGATTCGAAATGTTCAATACCTGACCCCGCGTCTTCCAGGCATGCGCATTCAGACCACTATACGAGTCTTTCGTCGACTTGGCAGGCTGGTCCGATTTACTGCTCCGGTAAGTTCCGAGGGTCCGCTTGTCAATCTTAAGTCTAACAGCTTTGCAGAGGGCACGGCTAACTTAATAATCCACATGCTATCGGTCGATCCTAAATGGGTCCATCCTCTTCCTATGGACGTGCCCACTGTAGTTCCCAATTCAGGTGGCGTCACAGTGACCCTCATCGAAGCAAATCACTGTAAGTTTTGGTCGGATTCATCCGTTAACCTGACATCCCATACGTTATCAAAGGTCCAGGATCTTCGCTATTCTTCTTTGAGGGTCCACAGACCGTGAATGCTGGTGATAGCACTTACAAGTCGAGCCACGTAGGCTCAACTAGACTATTCCGGTACCTTCATTGTGGAGACTTCAGAGCGTCCCCGCAGCACACGCTCCACCCGACCGTCAAAGACAAAAGAATCGATATTATATACTTGGATACAACCTATCTTAATCCCAGAGTGAGCCGAAGCGAAGGTATCTGGTGCCTCCTACTCATTGGGCGATACGAAACAGTATTTGTTTCCTGCTCAGGCGCAGGTAATTTCGGCATGCGCAGAGCTCGCCAAACGCTTGGTTTCAGGGCTCACACCTGCGGAAGATGATAAGGGCACCGTGAGTAAATGGTTTTCCCTAATTCCCAAATCAGAAGCAAAAGGCGATGTCAAACTTGCTAACACACTCATCCTTGTTGGGTGCGTCGCCTTGTATATTAAGGTTCGTGTGCGCGAAGCCTGATGTTGGAATAGCACATACTCCATCGGCAAGGAGCGCATTGTGAAAGGTCTGATCCATACGTGTAGGTGTGTGGGCACGTCGGCGCTGACTACCCCTTCCAGCTATCGCGAAAGCACTGCATTCGAAGATCTACTGCGATCAACGGAAAACCGCGATCCTTCGGTGTCAATCCGACCCGGAGCTGCACCAAATGCTAACTGCGGATCCTTTCTCAGCGAACGTGCACGTAGTCCCCCTAAACGTTGCCACGTCAGATCGCCTGAAGGATTACATGGGACGCTGGAACGGGCACTGGACCAAGGCGGTTGCCTTCCGTCCAACCGGATGGACGTGAGTCCCCTTTCTTTCCACGACGGCCGAACTCACTCTATACCCTCACGAACACACAGCTATTCGCCGCCCGCCGGCACCAGCTCGACGCCGTCCGTGGCCTCCACCCTCGCACGACCACCGCACCGCGAGTTCACACACGCGCATCTCCGGCCCGCGCGAGGCTCCACGCCAAGCGCGCAGCTGTTCGGCGTGCCGTACTCGGAGCACAGCTCGTTTTTCGAGCTCACGTGCTTCGCATTGTCGCTTGACTGGGCGCGGATCGTCCCGACGGTGAACGTCGAGAGCGCGGCGAGCCGTGCGAAGATCTCTGGTTGGATCGGGCGCTGGGAGGCAGAGCGCAGGAAACGCCCGCCTGGAGTCGTTCCCCCGTATCGCACCCTAGAGTATTGGTGACAGGAACGGTAATTAGGTTGGCGGGTTGCCGCCCTTCGGACTCATAGTAGGAGCATATCTGTACTATATATCTCTACCTCTCGGCTCCTATATATCTCACTCATCGGTCGTGTGTCACTACAAGTTCATATCCGGAGAGTGCTGGTATCATAATCTTACCGCTTGCAGTTGTAGCGAGCGATATCGATGACACCTTTTTTTCTGTCGTCACTTCTTGTCACTTGGAAATCCCCAGCCGACATCACCAGACCTGTTCTGCCTAATTTCTCATGCTGGTGACGTTTGTGATGTCTTGATTGAAAGAGGAGTACAGTAAGGGGATATTTGTGATGCGATGCACCAACTCCTGCCAGACAGGTCTTCGAAGCTGCGCCGAAGAACACTTTGTTTGTTACCTTTGCTCCTCGAGCGTGATCGGAACCGTGAGACATCTCCACTGCTCGACAAACGAGGGTGGTCACTGCCTTCTTCCTTGCCTTGTTGGTGCACCAGAGCAGGTGACAACGAAGGGTGCATTCTTACAAATACAAACCGGCCATTGTACTACCAAAGTGGACAGCTCGGGCCCAGTTGGGAACAGGTCCGTGAGCGATTTCTCGTGTGATCAAATAAAATTACATTTCAAAAACTGTCAACCCCACAGAGTCCATAGCCTTAGTTGGCTGGGTTAAGGTATGCTTTCCTAGTAATCCCCCATGTCTCCATATGTAAGAGAGTCCTTTCACCCTAGTATAAAACCGCACATTCCGAACATTCTTTCCGAAAGCGCTGGGCGCAGCCCGGCAAGGCAATAAATAACTCTTTAATGACTCGAATGAGATGGCTCGGGTCCTGAGCCCTGCTTCCCGCGGAGCTTCGTCAGCAATCGTGAGGGCGATCCATCCTCCGTAGGGGCGTCGGGCACGCTAACGTAAACGCGCACTCTTTCCGGTAGCTCCAGCGCTTGGAGCACGGCCAGTACACCCTGGGCCGTACCGCCAAGGTGGAGCTCTTGAAGAAGTGGAAGAAGTGAACGACCGGGGGCCGGAGCGAGGTGAAGTGACGACTGGGGTGCGGGCAGCACGCCGTACAGCTCCAGAACTTGGAGCTCGGGTATGAGGGAAAGGGTGCTCAGGAAGGGCTCCAGCGCCGGCCACACGGCTCGTGTCCCAGAGAGCCGGAGGTGCGTCAGGCCCGAATGAAATAGGAAGCAATCCGCAGGCAGGTAGCACTGATCTAGGCGGATGACACGCAGTGCTGCGAGGTCGTGCTCGATCACGGTGCTCCTATCGAGAGCCGAGCGTGCCATAAACGGGGGGTCTGGCGCCAAGTCGAGCTCCTCGAGCGACGGCGCGCCGCGGCACAGAGCGCCAAATACGACGTCCATAATACGGTCACCATGCCTCGTGCCCCAAGGCGAATGTATACGTATTTTGTGGATCCGGTTGACGTGCGTAAGCGCAAGACATAACGCGTCGACGGACACGTAGCCTTTGTCGAGAGACGTGTCTTTGGAGTCGATGTGGATGGTGATGGGGTGTGGGTGGGAGAGCGTGAGGGCCCGCTGTGCCCAGCTGACGCTCACGAGCGGGACGGACGTCCAGAGGGCCTTGCACCTGAGTGCTATTTCCCGCCACCGACGGCAGACGTGGCTGACGGCGACCCAATGAGGTGTGCGCACGGGGCCGTCCCTCGTGAAGCCTCCGGAGGGGTCAAGGTCGCGGTGAAGCAGGTGAATGGACGGGGCGTCGCTGCCGAAGAAGAGAGGAAGGTAGCACATAATCTCGGAGAGAATTTCGGTGGGGAGGAGGGTGATCGGATGCGGCACCCTATTCGACGTGCCAATGGGTGGGGGTAGAAGGTAGTTACGTCCACCAGGCATTATTAGAAGTGGAGAAGTGGAAAGGTGTAATCCTGATAGATGGTCGGTGGGCAGGGTGTAGTCGGGTATCTGCGAAAGGATAGAAAGTCGTCTCAAGGGGAAGATACAGAGGAGACGGGACGGGAGAGCTTGACTCTGAGACTTAAGGAGAAATCGGTTGAGACTGCGCTGCTTTCAGACTGTCCTTATATACATAAGCTTGGGCCATATTTCAGTTTGAAGTAACATGCCCAAAGAGGTGACACGGTATTTTCGGGAGTGAGAGCCACGGCCAAATGACAATATCACCCCCGTTTCTCTAAAGTAATAGCAGCTGCAAATCAGTAGTTCGGGTAACAGAATGTCAACTACGTCGCTTACTGCCATGTTGGAGCTGTCGTCCATTCAAAGTAAGGGTTGAATATTCGCACTGTAACTGGTCGAGTAGCAGCTGAGACTGACAGTTTTTTGGCGGCGCGTATTGCAAGCGTTGCGAAGTGGCGTTTGTTCGCGCGTAAAGACCGCAAATCGACGTTCACAGCTATATTAGTCACGTGGTTACGTGGTCACTACATTATGATATGACGATGACATGACGACGACTACGCTCGGGCTCCCGGACGCGAAAATTTATCCGGATATGGTAAATAAGTTACAGTACTGTAAGGCGGTACTGTATCCACTGAAGCAGGTGAAATCGACCTTCGCCGACGCAGTATCCAGTGTATCACTGCGCTGACATCGTATAGCCATTTGTTATGCCAAGCCAGGAACGCGAATGGTGTGTAGAGTCACCAGGAGCTGCAAGTAGATACTCGGAGTGAAAAGCGCGATCAAAGGTCAGGGTTGAGGTCGAGGTCGAGATCAAACATTTGCTGCGGAGGTCGATTGTCCATGGGGCGGTACGGATTGGCAGCTTGGCCGCGATGTGGCTCAGGAGACGGTGATGGCGCTACCGAAGGAGTCATGTTCTTGAGAACCCGCGGATCAATCGTCTATATAACGGCACTTACGTCGACCAACAGAGTGTGTCTCGCCCAAGGGTCCAAGAGGTTCCTCGGCGTTGAGGTGCCCGCGACGCATTTTCTCCTCGTTCGGAAAGGGCGGGAAGAAGAGAGGCGGTGGAGGCTGGCCGGGCAAGGAGAGGTCGGGCAAATTGGGGGGTGCAGAGGTGAATGCACTCAGACTTTGTGCATACGCAAGGAGTTCAGGGTACGGTATAGCGCCTACCACAAGTGAAAAAAAAAAAGTTGTCAATATCGCAGCATAGAAACCGACAAGCGAACGACCGTCGTACCAGCTTTCGCTTGTTCTATAGCGTCCAGACGCACATCCCCCTCGGCGATGATCGCTTCGAGATCACGTCTGCCCTCTTCAAGCTGCTCAATCACATTACGCCACGAGTTTTCCAGCGCGAGGACATCGGACTTCAGCGCCTCAATCCGTTTTTGCTTTTTCTGATGGATATGAGCCAACTGCACAGCCGAAGCGAGAGCCGCATCTGCTTCAGCAAGCGCATTTATCGAAGGAGGGAGGGGCGGCTTGGTATGTGGCGGAGAAAGGGACTGAAGAAGCTGTTGCGCGACGCTGTTCAAGTGATTCAGTGGTCCAAGGAGGAGACCTGTCGTAGAATCTTGGGGTATGGGCCCGCGAAGCTGATCTCTCTGTAGCGAACGAGGTAGGCTGGCAGAGGCATTGTTCGCCATACTTGCTCACGATCAAGCCCCCATCAGCCGCGGCCAATCAGACAAGGCGGATCGATGTGACACCCCCTCGGGCCGGTAATTAGCCGCACCGCACCACACCGCACCGCCCCCCGCCCTGTTCCACCATTGACGGAGGTGGCGTCTGGGGTCGTTGATTTTACTATACAAAATCTTTCAAGAAGCAGGCATCGTAATCGCTCCCCCACAATTCCCATCATTCTTTGCATGACTTCACACCGTAACCATTGTTCTCGTGCGTGAGGGAAACGTTTCACGGGCCAACCAGAAATCGTTGACGCCACACGACTCGGAGCATCCTATCCAATACTACCTGGGCCCTGGAAGGCAGATGGTGCACAGCCAGCCGGCCAGTTGAACCACCGGGTCCCTTAACCATTAGCTATGAAACCTATTCCCCAGTCACTTAGCACTTCTGCAAAATGCCGCATTGTTTGCGAGTGTTGGAACTGGACTGCCTGACGCGGGGTGTCAGTAGAATGGATGGGCGAGGCGCTGCCGTTGGCAAAGTCAACGTGGCATCCGAGTAGGGAAACTATCAAATGCGGGGCTTGCAGTCGCTTGACTCCCTCCTTGTTCTGTAATGCAGAAAACCGAGGAGAGGAGGAATCAGGTCAGCCTGTCGGAGCCGTCGGAACAGCTAGCTGGCTTGTACGGGAACCTTCGAGAAGTACTCTGTGCATCCACAACATTTGGTTTGCGTTCCTGTTAGACCCACCTTCAGTCTCTATGTAGGATTTCACGGCCCAGCTTTGAAGAAGAGTTTTCCACTTCTACTCAACCCATAACCCTCGGCGAGGCACAACATTCCCGGCTGGACGTCTGAGTTGTAAATAAAAAGAGCAGTGTCAGACAGAGGCGGCGCTTCCGATTATATTCCTCGACAGCTGACATTTGACGATATGAACTTCCACTCTTATAGTGACCAGAGGAATACCAAAGCCTGATGGATATGGTCATTAATGACTCAGGACAGGAAATCTAAGCTCTGGTGCTGGGCGAGGGATATACTGTACTCGCCGCCCACTCTATGTCTAGGAAAACCGCCACCTGACAATTCCTATGCACTGTAACTCGAACAGTGACACTCTGGTTAGCAATTCAGATCCTAGAATGGACGGTGAGCAGGTTACGCGCCCGCCCATACCTTCACGTGTTTGAAGTGCATGTTGAAGTGGGCGAACCTACGACTACAGGCAATAAGAGGCTCAAGAGGTTCGCAATCCATCTGCAATGTCGCCAGTTTCGAAACGTTTTGACTACTAGCCGACCAATCAAGACGCTTCAATACAGCAGCAAGCGCGGTAGCCGACCTTTTTCTTCCCGAGCCCGAGTCCTTAATAGCCGACTGATGGCAGCAGCGAGTTTGTAAACCACTCCCGTGTCAGCGACGAGTAGGGAACGTTGGTAGCCGGCGTCTGCAAAGTAAATAAGAGTTTGCGTCTATATCCTGCAGGATGGCAGAGACAAAGACGCGGTCGGGCCCTGTGGGCTTTGGTCAAAATTCACTAGAGTGGTATAGCATCACAGTGTATATGTCCGACTGACGTCCGCCTACGTCTAAAGACCCACTCGGAGCAAGTTTAGTTCTGTCTCTACATCAGTAGCTTCCCTGAGGAGCTTCCCTCCCGGAGGGAATCAGAATATAATAGTTAGTTAGTCGGTAGATGGTGGATTAGCGTTGCATACGGAGTTGGTAGTCGCGAAGAAAAAGAAATAAAAACAGTAGGCACAACGAACTCGCACGGAGGCTCGCCTCTAAGTCCCAGCTCTCGGGATGACGCGATGACGTGACGGGCCGTAGAACTGCCGCGGATGTCCGACTTGCCAACGACTGTCGTTGGCCGCAAACATGCAGCGTACCGATTCCGTGTCATCTCGGGACAATTTATGGCGAGAAGATTGGGACGGAGAATCGTGAGCACACCATGTTTAAGATTGCGAATGTTTGTTGAGCATTCCCCTACAAGTGTCTCGTCATCTGGCTCAATACTACGCCCAAACCTTGAACGAGTGCCCTCACCTGGCAGACCCTCGTATCCTGCAGAGGAGTACGAACTTTCCCCAACTTTGGAAGAATGGTCAAGGAGTGCTCATCGGCACCGGCTCCGTCCACACTATCGTGACGGTGACACCATTGATTGGTGGCATGAAGACGCGTCGGAGCGCGAGCGATGGAAGGGAATGATTTCGCAGCGTGGACTGAGAGGACTCGTTTCACCTCTCATTGACGCTACCAAGTTATGGTTCGTCATGATCCTCACCGGCATCTGCGTAGGCCTCGCCGGAGGCTGGCTGGACATACTTGTCATGTGGTAAGCACTCTTCTATTCACCATTCGTGAATTAGTGCTTAAGCATGCTGTTGAAGGTTGTCGGGTCTCCGGGAGGGTCGGTGCACGCGAGGTTTCTTATGGAATCAAGTCGAGTGTTGTGTTGGGGTAGAGGGTACGTGTCCTTGCTTTCACGACTTTCCAACCCACTAAGACCTTCTTCGTAGCGGGTGATGTCTGTCATGATTGGCGACCCTGGGGAGAGTATCTGGGGATCAGCTCTATATTCGGACAATCTCTTCTCCATTCATTCGCATACATCCTCCTTTCGGTAGGTCCATGTCCATCACACGTATCTTTGGAACGCGTTGTAAATTCATTCATTTTTTCAGACGGCTTTCGCGGCAAGTGCGGCGGTACTCGTCAGTTCGTACGCCCCCTAGTGAGTCTCATCGCGTCAGCGAACTCATTCGACCCCCCCATCTGACCGCGAAAGGTAGTGCGTTCCATACAGGAAGTGAGTGCTCTCTTACGGAGTCTCGTTTTTTTTCTGTAACTCGTGGCAACTGTGATCCCAGTCCCAGAAATTAAGGCGGTAAGTATATTGGTAGAAAATTGGTCGTTCAACTTCTGATTATATTCATTACACCAGATCTTCGGCGGCTATGTCTTCGACTCATTTCTAAGTTCTTGGACCCTTCTCATCAAGGCCCTTGGCCTCGCCCTGTCAGTCTCCTCTGGGCTATCTCTTGGAAAAGAGGTAAATCTTCCGTGTCTTGATTCATTTCCGCGTCTCATGATATTAGGGGCCATTGGTACACGTATCATGCTGCATGTCGTTCCTTTTCATGAAGCTTTTCTCAAAGTTCCATCGCAATGAAGGTACGTATTTTTTGCTTCCAGCCCTTTACCCCGCTCACAACACTGTAGCACAAAAACGGAAGATTTTAGCAGCGGCCGCTGCTGCAGGTGTTTCGGTGGCGTTTGGGAGCCCACTTGGTGGCGTTCTCTTCGGCTTAGAAGGCACGTCAAATGAATTCTTTATCATTCGCGACACTCAGCTGTCGTTCCAGAACTGGACGCGTTTGGTGGTGACTTTGACGTAATGTGGCGTGGATTCGTCACCTCGGTCATCGCGGCAGTCGCGCTGCAATACGTGGACCCGTTCAAGACCTCCAAGCTCGTCTTATTTCAAGTTCGCTTTCCGTTTCTCGTCCAACTCCCCGACCCTGTGATAACTGTTTACTCACAGGTGACTAATGGCAGTGATACCTGGCTAGCATTTGAGCTTGTTTGTGCAGTCCCTGGCATCTCACAAAGCGTATCTGACTTTACGCAGATTCCGTGGCTCTGTCTTTCTGTAATCGGGGTACGCTCGTCTTGCATCTCTCCACCATCAAATCAGGTTTTTTTAGTGCGAGATGTACAGGGCGTCCTTGGCTCGCTCTTGACCAAGTTAAACATCGCAGCCGCGGTATACCGAAGAAACAGTGTACTGCACGAGTGGCCAATCCTCGAAGTAACAGGCGTAGCAGCAGTGACTGCCGCTGTCAGCTACTTGGTGAGAACTTCAGTGTTGTCATAGGGAGCTTGTTTGAAATTTTCTTTTTCTCCAGGTTGTTTTCCTCAGGTAAGGACGTCGACCTTGTACACGCGGCCCTATCCTTATCTATGACCTAGGGTTCCTGCTTCTGATCTTGTAGCCAACTTGTTTCAAGAGTGTGACCCTCAACGCATTGACTTCCACGGGTTGTGCAAGTGAGGCTGTAACTGTTCTTCATTTTACCGTAGTTTGGTATTGACGACTCGGCAGCCCGACTGCGATGTGGGAGAACGTGTTTCTACTGATATTAACGGGAGTAGTGAAGATCGCTTTCACTGCATGGACGTTCGGCATGATGGTGGGATATTCTCACCGAACCTTAAAAGAACGATAACGAGGAGATCCAGGTCCCAGCTGGCATTTTCTTGCCAACGATCGCCATAGGCGCGTCTTTTGGACGTGTAGTTGGCCTGCTGACGTATGACTTATAATTCGTTGGTGCAGCACTAAGCTTGACGCATTTTTTCTTCAGCCAGGGTCTGTATCGCGCATATCCAAAGGCGTGGTTCTTCTCTGCCTGTCCGCCAGATCCAACAGTTCGTTGCATATATCCCGGTTTCTACGCCGTTATTGGTGCGTCATCTATGGTGGCAGGCGTTACTAGGATGACTGGTACGTGGACCGCAGCTCTTGAGCGATGACTGTGCTTATGAGCTGGTAAAGTCTCGCTCGTCGTGATCGTCTTCGAGGTACAGTGCAGGCGCATTCAACGGGACAACGGTCTGCTGACATTCGCACGTTCACTCACAGCTGACGGGTGCCCTATCGCACGTGCTTCCGATCATGATTTCGGTCATGATCTCAAAATGGATCGCGGACGCACTTGGCCCAGACGGAATCTATGCGTCGTGGATCGCGCTGCGCCGTTATCCATGGCTCACACCCTTCGAGTTTCGGGACAATGGCGAGATAGCGGCGGACGCGATGACGCCCGCTGACAAATTGGTTGTCTTGAGTGAGGGTTCTCCGCTTGGCGAGCTTAGTCAGTATAACTTCCTGTTTGCAATTACCGAACTGACTCGCCCATCAACAGAGAGGGTGTTGGACACCTGGAAGTATCACGGCTTCCCCGTTGTACGAGACGGGATATTGTTGGGCTATGTGGCACGCGAGAAGCTCAAGGGTTTCATTGGTTCGTACTTCATTTTTTTCCCCTGCAGCTGCCGATTAGCTGAGCCTCCCGCATTAAAGAACCTTTACTTTCCGAGAGCGGCGCGGCTACCCACATAGGCAGCTTTACCGGTGCGCAAAGCAGCGACTCGGCTGACTTATCGCCGCTCTTGGAGGACGCCATGCAGTTGCGGAAGGAGGTCCCGTTAGAGCTCGTCGTGAACATGTTCCGCAAACTCGTGAGTTCTACTCTTTCTCCCAACCCCCCGTTGGCCTCCCCTCGCTAATGACAACGCGTTGTAGAACTTGCGGCACATCATGTTTGCGCAGGCGGGAAAACTTACGGGGATGATTACTAAGACGGATATTGTGGCCCTGTCGACGGCGCATTTTGTACATCGTGGCGCACTTGCGGAGGAAAGGAATACGTCTGGAAAATGATACGTATTTTTCTTTTCTGACCTCTGGGTCGTCGTGAACGCCGTAAGCTGCTCTGGAACGGACTTCCTGCGGACTACCGGTACTGAGTGTGCGTTAGTAAAACTGGCCCCAGGAAGGCAACATATGTGCCATTCAGACTAGAACTCTCTATATGAGACCGCGGCGTTGTTTACGTTGTTGGCGTAAGTCGATCAAGACTGTATGACTCTGGCTTGAGAGTCGAGACCTTTCCGTACTCTGGGTTACCAACCGATTGTTACTGCACTTCACCTATGAGTCTGATCGCCATTTTTAAGACGATTATGTATGGGTGGGTCATCAGCGCGCAGTGTTGAGTTACCGGGTACAATGGTTTCGGCTCTGATATTCATAAACTTGCTTGGGATTGCGGGATATCCTCACATTTGCCACTTTACTACTCGCATCAGAAGTATTCCTCTACGCTATTTATGAAGTATAAATATGAAAGAGTGTATATATAAGACGAATCCAAACGGTAGTGAGATATCTCACACGATATCATAGCGACGTGGGAGAGGAAGATGATGGCCCGTACAACCCGGAATCTAGAGGGAGCTGCGAAGGAACCGGGGTGGCTACGGTGTTTGTGTGATTGACAAAAGGAGGGTCAAAAAGGACCTCGGGTTTGCCCCAGGCTGCTTTCGTGCTACCTTCGCCGGTATTAGAAATACCTATATCAGGAGCAGAGGTCAGCAACGGATGAGAAGCGGCAGGAGGAGTGGTAGCTGGGATCGAGGAATGGGATGCTTCTCGAAGGGGCGCGTAGTCGGGTCGAGTCGCAGGAAGGTCTAAGGGTAACTGTGGGACCGTAGAGAGAGCATTGTCAAGAGCCAGAATAGGAGAAGGCGAAGATGAAACGTCTGATACATCGGGAGAAGGAGCACGGTGGAGGTCATAATGCGAGGAAGTGGCAGCATATTGAAGCAAGCGGCGGAGGAGTGGGTGTCGAAGCTTCAGGGGAAGAGTGGGGTATCGTCCTACTAGTAGCGGAGGTCCCATTACCATTACCATTACTTTTTGTGTTGCACCAGCGGGGGCCAGAACCGGGGGGGCGGCGGAAACGTGGAGATTTTCGACTGTAATCTGCTGTGCAAGACGCGACGACACCGTGATACAGCAAAATAGGGGCCCCTTCAGTAAAATGGACGACAGGCTGACCTCCAAATTTGACGTGCGGGGTTCATAGTTGAAATTCTTGGGAAATTTGGTATCTCACAAATATATAGTTATAAAATAGTTATTTTAGCAAAGGGCCGGCAAAGTTAAGATTATCCCACTTAACAGAACACCCTTTCAGGCTCAGCCTATACGCCTAATGTGGTCGCAAAGGGTCCCATTTTGAATTTTGCTGTAAGCGGAGCGGAAATATCGTTGCTGATCAGCGGCACATCCGTGGAACCTTCGTCATCGATGCGGAGTGGGACGGGTCTAGACGAAGACGCCCCAGATACCCCGGCAGCAAGGGTGAGAGCAGGCTTGTCATGCAGGCTTGTGAGGGTAGAGACACCAAAGTACGAGGCGGCAAGCTCGGACAATGACCAGGGTAGTGATGTCAAAGTTCGGTTCTGAACTTTGGTTCGGACCCGAACCTAACTGAACCAGACCCCAATCTTGGGTTTGGGTTCAGCTGACTGTCCTGGACTGGACCACGGTTCCATTCGTGGTTCAGCAAGACTCAGATTCTGCTGAACCGTAGGTGAACGCTTCCGAACGCATTCAGACTCAGGTATTCTTGACTCTCGCATCTAGCTGAGATGTACGTGCTGGAACTTGGTTTAGGCAGCGAGTTTAGGTGAGCAATTACGAACTTGACGCAAATGTCGCCTCACATAACTTGCCATTTAACGGCGCACTCACACAGATACCTGGCACCCCGCCACAGTCACCACCACAAGTCCTTTGTCTCGCCCTACAACGGGCCGTTCAATGCAGTAAATTGCTCCCGCTACCTGAAGACTGATTCAAGGCACCTTTCACGCAGTTTGCCAACACTGCAGGCCTTTGGCCAAACGATCAAGACATCATCATCGACGGCAAGATCGACGGCCAACCAGTTAGCCCTCGGGCTTTGCATAGAGCTGTTTTCATGCGGAACAGCTTCCACTCGGTATGTCCTCATTCTCTTTAATCATAGATTCATTCTTTCGTTTTAATTTTGCCTCCTGGGTGACAGCACCAACAACCGCGGATGTTGGCGGCCTGTGCAGTGTGAGGGTGCCGCAGCCCTTGTAAGTGCTTTCGGTCGTTTCAGAATCATCAGCCTGACACGTGACTTGGCTCTCCATCCTCGGAAGGAAGATCAGCGGTCTTCGCCATTTATCAAAAGCCCATCACTCGCTTCGTTCTCCAACTTTCTTTCTTTCTTTCCCCCACCATCTCGTCTCAACCCCAGTCGCTCCTTTGCCCTTTCCCAATGTCCAACCACTCCGACTCCGACGGCCCTCGTCCACCCACACCATACCCGAAGGCAACTCGCTCAAAACGTCGCCAAGGGTCTCACTTCAAAACATACTCCCTTCTGTTCCCCGTGTTGCGAGCCTTTCTTTACCTAACTTTCGCACAACCGTGCAACATTGTCAACGCATATACCCTCGGCTGACAGGCCTTGTGTCACGCTCTTTGTCTCAAGCAAAGGTACGCCTCAAACCTCCCTTCGACCCTTCGAATCTCTTACTTTTCGCTTCCTCCAGTGCACTGCGTGCCTTGTCAAAACCAACTCGTACTGCCTCTTTGGCCAATATCGTTCTTTCTCACGTTCGTTTTGGACCAACATGTCTCGTCTACTTACCCCTCTTGCGCTACCCATTTACCCCGTTTCACTGGCCTTCCTGGTTCCGGCTTCATTCAAGACCGCGGACCTTGGGACCCGCTTACGCGTGTTATCCTCACCTTTCCGACTCACGGACTCTGTCGCTAAAGCCCCTCCTTACTTACTTACTTACTTTCCCCTACTTGCGATATCTACCAGCCCAATCTCGACTTGGCATTTTCGACTACACCACCCCTACTTACTGTTGCTTGAGGTATATGAGGGTTGAACTCGCGTTTAATAAAATACATTTGAGCTCGAAAGCACGACCCTAACTAATAATCAGAATAGGAGTCACGACAGGGGGGCTGTCTGCCGCTGCAGCCCTAGGGCCCTAGGTATGTGTTTTCACTCATGCGTGCCCGCCTGCAGCCCTTTACTGGGCAACGCACCATCCCCCTCGAGGCTTCTTATGCACGCTCTCGACTACGGGACTTAGTAATCTTGTCGACGTCATTACTCTACTGTGGGATTCTGGCGGTCGAGGAAGATCGACACCACATGGAAGAGCCCGAGGATGGGTAGCGCTACATGGATCCACTCTGCCACGCTCTTGCCCAACACAATCCCATTCCCGAGGTAATGGTCAGAGCGCTCGAGTCGCTAGTCTACGCGCACCCAGGCTCAGGTGCAGTCACCGCGGAGGCATGCATGAGCGCATATGGGCCCGTATCCGGTTCGTCTCCCAGACAAGATTGACCCCGTCTCAAAGAGAATGGAAGAGGTGTGGTGTGGGGGTAAAAAAACAAAGGTCAGTCTGTTTCTACCCGTCAACGAAACAGCTTTTACATGATTTTTGGACCCCAGGGATACACAGACGCCATACACTCGGTCTATTACAACACTATATATTCGGTTCGTTATGTTGTCACTTACAATCCTGTCCAAGTGTTGCACTGTCCGTGTGACGTACATAAGACTCTTATGTACTGTAGTAGCCTTGAAACCACTCAGTCGTTTCAGTCGCCTGTCCAACGTCCGCCTTTCTCGGGCATTAGCACCACCCTGCCAATTCATGTTCATCGGTGCTTCTGACTTCATTGTGCGACACACAGGATTGCGAGTGGTGTCATAAGAAAATCGAATGATCGAAGATAGAGACACACACCTTTATTTATTTATTACCCTACGCCACGCCTCTTCCATCCTCCCCGAGTCTCCAACATGCCTGTTGGGATACGTCTATCACATGCCAATGCAAGGCGTCAGGTGGCCATCGCGTGGATCACAATGACTGAGGGGGGTCCCAAGCCAGCAACAAGATCAGTGGCGGAAATTCAACTCCCCAGCCTAAGTAGCGTTTCAACGTACATGAAGTCTTTCAGGGTCTTGGATACTGGCGAAACGGAACCTGACACAGAGTAAGTGCGATCATTTGACCTAGTAACATATAATGACCTGTGAAGCTAGGCCTGCCGTGGACATGATGGGCAACTTTGGGGACAGCAGAGTCGCAAGCTGTCCGGGTGGGTCTCTGGGCGGTGATGATGAGACCGAATTCTCGGCTGATGAGACTGAATACCCAGACGATGAGACCGAATACTCGGTCTTGGATACTGCCGAAACCAAACCTGACACAGAGTAAGTGCGATCAATTGACCTAGTAGCGTATAGTGACCTGTGAAGCTAGGCCTGCCGCGGACATGATGGGCAACCTCGGGGACAGCAGAGTTGCAAGCTGTCCGGGCGAGTCTCTGGGCGGTGACGATGAGACCGAATGCTCGGCTGATGAGACCGAATACTCGGACTTCTCACTTACTGCCGTATCCAGGAATGCCACTAAAGGCCTCAAGCGATGCAATGCCACCCTACTAGTATCAGGGGGGTCCAACATCCGGGCCAATTGGAAAGCGAACTTACAAGCTTCAAGCCAAGCTGACACCGACGACAGCACCAACGCTCGTATCATCTCAGGGGACTTACATAAAAACGAGCCTGACAGTGATGAAGCCCAAGAACGTGCCAACGCCAAAAAGAGGGTCGCTGCCATGATGAGTAACGCCCCGCTGCCGGAGGGGGGATGGAAGCGCCTACGCATGTAAACGAAGGGAACAACAGGAGCGGTAATGGCCAACCCTGTAGATAGATAGTACGAGAGAGAAACTAAGATTGTGGTGCACCTTTTTCAGACAAACAGGCTGGTCATCGGCCGCCGAAGGTATATACAACGACAAGGGCCCGCAGGACAGGGGATGGAGAGAATGTTCTGGGGCAAGATCCTTGACGACAGCCTGGAGGCAGGACCCCTTGACGACAGCCTGCGAGACGAGGAATGATTTAATGCGGCACACCTTTTCCCGACAAACAGGCCGGTCATTGGCCGCCGAAAGTATATACAATGACAAGGCCCCGCCGGACAGGGGATGGAGGAAATGTTCTGAGGTGAGATCCTTGACGACAGCCTGAAGGCGAGACCCTTGACGACAGCCCGCAAGACAGGGAGTGTTTTGATGCGCGACCCTTGACGATGTTTTGACCTCGGCATTGTCGGCTATGGTGTAGGTAGTCGAGGACAGCCGTTGACGTCGGAGTAGTTGGGCATCTGGCGAGGCAAAGAGGCAACTAGACGTGAGACGATGGTGGGGGAAGGAAAGAAAGCTTGTTAAAAATCGAAGCGAGTGATGGGAAAAAAGATGAAACATGAGTCAACGCAGATCTGGGAAGCCCAGTCACGTGTCGGGCCGACAGGTTGTCCTCTCATCACGAGTTATTTTCTTGCTACCTCACCACCTCCACGGTCCTCTAGGTCAATTCGAAACACCTCAAATGCACTTCTTCACCTCTGCGACGTTAACGTACAGAGGGGGCAAAAAAAGGATAAAAGCAAGGTATGTCCCTACGACAACCAGCTCATCTTTTAGACAATGTCCTCGAACACAGAAGATCCGGGGCACGCCGTCCGACCCGATGGATCATTGAAGGACGCCTTGGAGATGACTTGGACATTTGACGCAGATGAGTCGATCCCATTTCCTTCTCAGAGCTTGGGTGGTTCTGCTGTCAGCGCTAGGCGATCAGGACGTGCTCATTGCCCATCTCGGCGAGCTCTTGAGGCAGCCGAGGCGTCTTTGGGTTCTGCAGTGACAAGAGGTGTTAAACCAGCTGCCAAACGCAAGGCCTCAAGTACGTCTACTGGAGATCGGCGCATCGCACGCAAGATCAGTGTCAATATCGATGATGCCTCATCATACGACGGCGACGACGGCGACGACGATGACAGTTCCGTGGTGCCAACACACGATGTGAATGACCTCGTGTCCAACGTGCCTGACAGTGACGCTTCCATGGAGTCACAAGATGTGGGTAATCTTATGTCCACCGGCGGCTATGGGTCTATCAGGGCGATGGCAGATGCGGACCATGAGGTATGTCGCCTACTCACATCTCCGTAAATAATCTCATCGATTATTCAGGCCCTGAACTTCAAACCAAGACAAAACCCTACGGCAGATATCCTCCTTATCTTTAAACGGAAAAAGGAGTATAAGCACCCGGTTTCAGGCAAGATCTCCGATGCACACTTGTGCACGATCTGCGAGTGAGTATATTTTATTTTCCTGTTTTCCCTTCGTTCACTGAAGTTATTTGAAGGAAGGATCTCTCGATCAACTGGAACTCGTGCATATTGACAGGAAGCACGAGCTCTTTGCGGATGCATATTGCAAGGTAATCTACTACTCTCTATTTGCGTGATCTTCTGATCCTTTCTAGGCATCATGTAAACTTGTATCGCAAACGCTGTAAAGTACTTGGCATCGAGCCACATCCCCACGCCCTCTCCCGCCTTCCTGCCGGTTCACGCAGCAGCAGGTACGTCACCGCTATCCCATATTCACTTGACAATCGGTTCACATTTCGTGTAGTCTCACCCAGACAAGTTTAGATGGCGTGGTCACTCGCGAACCGAAGGTCCCTCCATTTACAACCGCAGGCTTACTCGACCACATCATCGAGCTTATTGTCTGTGAAGACGAGGTGAGTGAATACGCACATTATAATACTTTATAATTTGATCTTCTTCCGCCCTCAGGCATTCTTGTTGGTCGAGCGTGGGGCTTTTCGCCGCCTCCTCAAGTTCTGTCAGCCTTCTCTTTTGGAGAAGGACATACCCTCCCGCAACACAATTCGCGCCGAGGTACTTAGACGTGTTCACATTGCACAGGGAAGAATGCGTGAGAACATGAAGAGAGCCCCTGGCAAGATATCGTTCACTTTTGACGCGTGGACCTCGGAACCTGGAGACCCCTATCTATCTGTCACGGCCCACTATATAGATGCACCAGCAGATCAACCGCACATATGGCGCCTCAAGTGTGAACAGCTCATATTTGAGGAAATTAAGGGTAGGCACACGGGTAAGAATATCGCCGACATCCTGGCTCGTACGCTAGACAGCTACGGGCTTCATGGAAAGGTAACGCTTTCGTTGTGTAACGCCGTCACAGCGTCAGCTCGACTTGAGCTTGGATGAGGGCGACTGTTACTTAGCTAATCACGCTCAAGGCGTATGGCACGAAGGCAACTTCTTAGATGTTCGCAGACACTAAGGCACAATGGTACTTCCGACAAAGGCGAGAGATGAGAGTAGAAGAGACGAGACAAGTGACGATTGAAGAAGACCAAGATGGCGTACCTTGGTCTTCCATAGCTACCTTAAATACAGAAAGAGCAGGCTTTCAAGCGCTGCTATGAGTCACAGTAATATAGCGTCCAACGTATCGCGTAAGTACCGCAATCCTAGTACTACTACTACTAGTACTAGGATCGAGTCAGAGTCCAGTCAGCAATCACGCGCAATCTCCTATCGTACTACATCATAAAGCCCTAAGGCCGTGAGTCCGTGACTAATCTACCTTACCGCCGTAGTCACAACCGGTACAGTAAGGAAACGTAACACGTTGTCTCTCTCTTCTTGTAACTCACTCGGAACCCACGTAGATCGGCTGGTTTACCAGTGATGGGGCAGCTGTCAATCGGACAACTATTCGCGTGCTCCAGAACAAGCTTGCCGCTACAGAAGACGAGTGGAGCGCCGTAGAACACAATATGTTGTAAGTCCTGCTACATCCAGGTATTCCCGAACACATTCTAATTGAACTCTCAGGTGCATGGAACACTCACTCCACCTCACAGCGAAGCACTTTATACAGAAGGTCACACCGGGTTTAGGCTCTGACACGAATCGTAGGAACGCTTTTACCAGGCCAGACCTGGAGGACCCCAATAACAACTCGGACGAGGACGAGGACGAGGAGGTCTTCGACTCAGGTAGTTCACTCGGAAAAGCAGTTGCCTTGGTCAAACAGGTAAGTTCCTTCCACACCGGACTTGCGTTTGCACTAATGTGTGTGTGTTGCACTGCAGATTCATAAATCGCCGCAGGCCAGAGCCTACTTCAGGGAGGCCTGCATTCAAGTTGGGGCTGCGCCGTTGGAGCTTATCGTGTGGATCCGAACTTGCTGGGGGTCCCTCTACAGCTTCCTCGACCGGTTCCTCAAGTTACGATTGGTGCGTGTCGCGTTTTCATCATCTCAATCACTGACACTTATCTCCTACAGGGAATTGAACAATTTGTTCTGCTCGCAGATGCGAACGACCAAGTCCCAAACTTGACCGGGCAGCGGAGCTACGCCGACTTTCAGCTGACGCAGAAAGACTGGGAACGGCTCGTAAATATCAAATCTTCCATAAGGGTGTGTTTTTTTTTCTTCCAATTCCCGCCTTCTCTCTATTGTTCATACTCTACCAGGAGCTGTCCAACGCTCAGCAGACATTCTCGAAAGAGCACACCCCGACCGTCTGGCGTGTTCTCTCAACTTTCAAGTTCCTCATCAAAAACTGGGAGACTATGGCTGATCACATTCAATACCGTGAGCTGAAGGACGCGCTGAATGAAGGACTCAAGAATCTTCGCAAGTGGTATACTCGTGTCGAAGGCTCACGCGTTACTTATTTCATATGTGTCGGTGAGTTCTCACACTTGTACTCGTTCTTAACTTTGAGCTGACTACACCAGTTCTTGATCCAAATCTCAAGGATCTTTATTTCCGAGTCCGATGGGATCACGAACAATATGCCGTTGCTATGAGGGAGCTTGAGGAAGTGGTACGTGATCTTTTTAATATTCAATTGTTCTTATACCGATATCAACTCGTTAGTTCAACAAATATTATATTACTCCGGAAACTACAACACGTACTGAAGACACCATTGTGCCACCTGTGCCTAAGCCATCGGCCCACTACGGCGGTTCGTACCTTCTGGAGGCTGTCAAGCTGTTCCAACAAAAAGAGAAGGCGGATGGCAATCCTCGTGATGAACTCAAGCAATACCTACATTCTGGGGTCGAGAGTGTGGCCGATGTCGTTTCGTGGTGGGGGGTGAGTTCTTTTATTTGTGTCCAGCGTACTTTTAATGAATGCATATGGAAACGAAGACCCAAAGCGATGCGAAATACCCCACACTGAAGAGGATCACCCAGGATTACCTCGCAATCCAGGGATCAGCTACACCATCGGAACGCGCATTTAGCAGTGGGGGGATAACCGGCTGCTCACGAAGAAATTTGCTGACCCCAGAAATCTTCGAGGGGCTTCAAATTCTCAAAAGCGCTTACAGGAACGGGCATATCTCTGCTGTCACACAGGTGGCAGAACACTTCGACGCCCGTGTACAGTCATTAGACATTGACTATGTTGGAGACACTGAGATTGAACCAATCGACGTTGACTCAATCTTGGAGTCATTACAGTGAGATTAGAAAATACGACTATAGAAGAAATACAGTATTTAGTCCATAGCATACTAGCGTGCAGCATGTCGTTCGTTTTGCGTTCCACCGCTTGTCTCCTCTGAATATATTGGCGCCAAGTCACCAACTTGCCTTATTTCTCTTCAAGTTCCAGGGCCGATTGAAGCACTGCAAGCTGGAGTATGTGTGACCCCTTGCAACACCTATCACTATTGAGCCGTGCAGTCCACCTTGCGCATTACCTAGTGTGGCACATCTGTTCACGGCCTTGACAATCCTAGAATACTGTGTCCCTAAACCCGGCAGACGTGGGTAAGAGTATGGACTCTGGACTACAAAATGATTTTTAAAACATCGGTACGAGAATTCGCAAGAAGCGCAAATCAGGAAAGGGAAGCGGCGTCGTTGTCCCAAACCTCGATTTAGCGTTCGGTTCGACCTCCTGAACCGGAACCGGACCGCAAAATCCCCTTCAGGTCCGGTTCGGGGTTCACAGCCTCCCCGAACTGGAACTGGACCATTGTGAACCCTGAACCGGGGTCCGGCTCGGGGTTCGGCAATATCCAAAACCGGACCCTCGGTCCGGTCCGGAGTTCAGCCACAAAGGGTAAAGAACCAGACTGAACCGAACTTTGACATCACTAGACCAGGGGCATTGCACACTGGATACGACGATGGCCGCTAGTCACGACCACTAGGTGGGGCAAAGAAATTGTTGGGGCGGGACCGGTACCTTGATGTAGAGCGTCGAAACGTCGCGAATGCACTCGAGGGTATTGGGGACGATGATCGCAGAGCAATTGCCATCCTGAGCCTCGAGAACGATTTCAATCCACAGGGAACAGAACTTGTGCTGTAGTTCAGCAGATGTGTCTTGTATGTTGAATTTAGAAGTTGCTTTTAGAACGCTCGAGAACGAGACGATTGGCCAGCTGCAGGTCCCTTTCTCAAGGTGGTTAAAATACGTTCGGAGCCATCAAAAACGCGAGGTGTTCTCTGTGATGACTGGTTTTGTATCGACTGTCCTGAGTATCGGCGCATAACCATGGACGTGGGAGCGGTAGGTGAGAACAGCAAGGACCGTGTAAGTGGGTGGTAGACACTTTGATGCCTATATCATGATAGCTTGGCCCCATTGACTATAATTCACCTCCCAACCCGAACCGAGTCAACCGACACCATAAAGTACGATTACACCATGTCTCAGTCCCCTCGCCCAAGCACCTCCTCCTCCAACTTCGAAAATATCTTTAGGACTGCCTTTAAATCCTACAAAAAGCGAACAGGGCAGGACATCACGTCTCATCCCTTAGCCGCCCGCCTCGAGACTTGCGATTCTCCCGATGCAATTCTTGTCGTACTTAGAGCCCAGGTCGAGGAGTTTGATCAGTCCCGGAGAGATGACGAGAGGTTGACAAAGTGGCTCAATCCGACCGTAAACGTCCTTTACGCCTTCTCCGCTACACTTGGTGCGGGCGTTGGCTTGGTGGGTCTCAGGATGTTGCCTCGTTCCGGATCTGCGCACTCACACTCGTTTTCTAGGTGTTCTCGCCCGCCAGAGTGATATTTACTGGAATCGGGGTTCTGCTTCTGGTGGGTATCTCCGCTTAGCACGCCTTGTAGCCCATCATGACAGCCCGATCATCATGATTCAGGCGTCAAAGGAGGTTGCTGCCAGCAACGACATTCTCATTGACATCTTCGAACGCATAGAGAGCTTCTTCGAACGGCTCGAGGCCTATACAGCAGTTCCACAAACGGCAGCTATGACGGACGTCATCGTAAAGATTATGGTTGAGGTTCTGTCTATTTTCGCGATAGCGACCAAGGAGATTAGACAAGGGCGAGCGAGTATGTTATTTTCTCGTTGTACTCTGATTTCATCTCATTAAAGTTTATTTAGAGAAATTCCTCAAAAAACTAGTAGGGAGACGAGATATCGAGGACGCGCTGCAGAAACTCGACAGATTGACGCAAGAAGAGGCCCAGATGGCGACTGCAGAAGTCCTGAGGCTAACGCATGGTGTCGACGACAAGGTGACGGGCGTTGGCTCCCAGGTGGAGGGTGTCAACAAGGTGGTGCAAGGCGTCGACGAGAAGGTGGAGCGTGTCGACGAGGGGGTCCATGGTGTCGACGAAGGGGTCCAACGGGTTGACCACAAAGTGCAGGCCGTCGATGACAGAGTGAAGCAAGTCGATGATCGGATGGGGGTCATCAGCGACGATGTGAAGCTAATCGTCGAGGGTGTGTGATTCCGTGCTCATCTGTCCTATACACCATCCTCACACTTCGGCTTGCCTAGGAGGGAAAGAAAGAAGCACAGAAATACAACGGATCGTGAACACCATAGACGATATGAATCGTCAGTGATTTTCAGTGCCCGCTGTCATCGGTCGCGGTTGCTCATATACGTAACAGGTAACCAACTTCGACGTGACCTACGAAACTGGATCTCCCCCCCCGATCCGTCCATCAATTACAACACCGCCTGTGGTGCTCACCACAAGGGTACCACAATATGGCTCACTCGAGGTGACGCCTTCAAAGGTTGGAGGGCCTCTGGCTGCCTGTTGTGGGTTAACGGAAAACGTACGTTCCTTCCCCTGCAACTGAATTGCTACTGACGCCTTCCTGTCTCTTAGCGGGCTCGGGGAAAAGCATTCTTAGGTTTGTTTCTCTTCGACTTATTACATCTATAGTCGAGTTTAAGCTGTAATTTTGTCCAGCTCCGTGGTCATCCAAGATATAGAAGACGTCTGCAACTCCGGGTTTGCGTCGATGGCCTACTTTTATTTCGACTTCAAGGACACCGGAAAGCAGGACTCCCGTGCTTTGCTCTCCTCTCTTCTCATCCAGCTCTCTGATCAGTCCGATGTTTACTGCGACATTCTTCATGCCTTGTATTCTGCCCACCGTCGAGGTTCAGTACAGCCAAATGACGACGCACTCACGCAGTGTCTCAAGACCATGCTCGTGGCCCTCGGACAAACCCCGATCTACCTCATCCTAGACGCGGTCGATGAATGTATTAACACATCGGGGATGCCGTCACCTCGTGAAAAGGTCCTGCGACTTGTCGAGGGACTCGTCGAGTTGAAACTTTCGAACTTGCATTTGTGTATCACGAGTCGTCCCGAAATCGACATCCGCAATGCTCTTGAGCCACTGGCGGCCCACCGGATCTCTCTTCACGATGAAAGTGGACAGAATGCAGATATCGCGAACTATGTTAGCTCGGTTGTTTCCTCGGACTCAAGGATGCGGAGATGGAGATCGGAGGAAAGGGATTTGGTCACTAAAACACTCTCAGCCAAGGCCGATGGAATGTAAGGCCGTCGCTATTCTCTCATCATACTTGCTGAAGATTCCGCGCAGGTTTCGTTGGGTGTTCTGTCAATTGGAGATATTACGCCACTGTTTCCCATCGAGCGTACCTGGCATCCTCGAGGAATTACCTGAGTCTCTGGATGAGACATACGAGCGGATACTGAGGGAGATCAACCGGGCGAACAAAGAGCACGCCTATCGTCTTCTGCAATGCCTGACTGTGGCCGTTCGTCCACTTCGAGTCGAGGAGCTTGCGGAAGTCCTAGCTGTCGACTTCAACGCGAGAGGGGTCCCGAAGTTGAACGCGGATTGGCGGTGGGAAGATAACGAAGAAGCGGTGCTATCAGCATGCTCCAGTTTGGTAATGGTAGTCACGGATGGCCATTCCCAGGTGGTTCAGTTCTCCCACTTCTCCGTGAAAGAATTCTTGACGTCAAATCGTCTCGCGAATTCTCTTAGAGTGGAGTCCCGGTTCCATATTCGCCTCGAATCTGCCCACACGATTCTTGCACAAACCTCTCTAGGTGTCCTCCTCCGACTAGATGAACGAGTCGACCGCGATAGCGTCGTTGGCTTTCCCCTTGCCGAATACGCAGCAAAGCACTGGCCCGACCACGTCAAGTTCGAGAATGTTTTGTCGCACGTGAAGGACGGGATTGATGATCTGTTTGACCCAGACCAGCCGCATTTCGCTGCATGGCTCAGGCTCTACGACATTGGCCGAATGCATGGGCGAAGCACAGCACAACCAGACGCATCCCCCTTATATTGCGCTGTACGGGTTGGAAACCGGGCCCTGGTAGAACACGTGCTTTCGAAGCGCCCACAAGACGTGAACACCGAGGGTGGTGTCTGGGGGACTCCCTTGCACGCGGCGTTTGACAAAGGTGATATCGAGATTGTGTGGTTGCTACTGGAGAATGGCGCCGATGTGAATACCCAGGGCTACAGGGGCCGAACTCCTCTTCATTGGGCATCACTCCGAGGTTTTCATGATGTTACGCGGTGGCTACTCGGCCGTGGCGTACACGTGAACGCCCAGCAGGACAATCAATGGACCGCACTGCACTTTGCAGCATACAACGGGCATCTAGAGGTTGCCGCAATACTCCTTGAACACAATGCCGAGGTCAATGCGAGCGAAGAAGATGACCAAGTCCCGTTGCACTATGCCACCGAAGGCGAACATCTGGAACTCGTGCGATTATTATTGAATCACGGTGGGAATGTGAACGCGTTGAATAGCTTTGGCGACACTCCAGTTGACGGGGCAATAGTGAGAAGAAATTCAAAGATCGTCAAATTACTATCTGAGCATTGAAGGCATGAGAGCGTGGACCACCGCGTGGTGCTGGCATCAGCGAGGCTACATTTTCAGGGTGTTTTATCATATCGCATCGGAGTTTGTTGTCATATACGTTGGAAGCTGTATCATATGGCGATGATACTAAAGTTGAGGGATGAATTTAATACCATCGTCGAGCAATGTAGCCCAAGAGATGAAATTGCACTCAACGGTAGCCCATAGGTGACTGTGACTCAATAAGTTCCCACGAGTACGTCAAGGATCTGTCCAGCTCTTTCAAGCGTGGCGCTCGTTCAGTTGCTCATAGCGCTCATCTTCAATATTCAATTAACAATTCCCTACTCCCCTTCATCAGGCTCTCAAAGGTGTATTTATTACCACATCGTTACTAGTAGAGCGATTGACTTGGCACTCAGACCTGCAACAATGATCAACTCTCTCTCTCGGGCGATATCCTTCTTGAAATATTTGACCGTTATCGAAAGAATATTTTCGTCGTCGCGCCATCTCAATCTGGAACTCCTCTGCACACACGGGAAACCTGTCAGGAAATATCTAGGATCCACTCCCATCCGGGAGTGGGGGGGACATCTGTTACTCGGAACATCACATGGGCGCAAATTACTATCATGTATTAGAACTACAGACTCGTGCTACATAGGGTAATAGGCCCTGAGGCGCACGTAAATGGATTCAATATATATATCTAGGATACTTTCCAGCCCTTCCTATTGTTATTTACTTCCCTGGATATTTCAGGAACGGTGATGAAGATAATATCCTTGCGACACTGGAGCATCCTGTACACGTTCTCGAGCTTCTAGTCCCATGCTCGCTGCTGGGAAAAGTTTGCCACAGTAATGCAGGAGTCATTTCCGGTGCTGAAACACCTTTCGCTTCAATCGGACAGAGATGGGTCCATAATCCCAGTCCTTCCTGATACATTCCTGGGTGGACGTGCCCCACATTTACAGAAAATCCACTTAGATGGCATTTCCTTCCCAGCAGCACCTACACTTCTATTGTCAACCCGTGAACTCGTTGACATTGATCTTCGCGATATTTCCGTTTCCACTTATGCTTCGCCAGAGACGATGGTTACAAGTATGGCTACATTTCTCAGGTTGAAATATCTTACCCTTGCGTTCCGATGGAGGCCTTCCTACCCTGATCGAATACACCGGCCTCCCACTACACGGACTGTCCTTCCCTCTCTCACCTGCTTTTACTTTGATGGTTTTTTCGAGTATTTGGAAAACTTCGTAGCACAGATCAACGTTCCTCATCTCGACCGCTTACAAATAGAGTACTTGGACGCGAGGTCAGTCAAGAGGCTAGAGAGTGTGAAATACTGGAGACTGTTAGGAGGTGCATCGGGGTCGGAGGTAAAGAAGCTCACGGGAAGTAGGAAAATCACTGGGACCATATCTTCTAGCTTCTCAGTCAGCACAATCGCAAGGCCTCCGTCACGAGGCACGATAATCCCGGTGGGGAAAGTGCCTGTAGAAGCAGCAGGTTCATACCACGGGACGTGCCAATGCCAAAAACACACACCGAAAATTGCGTGGACGCCGGTGACATCAGTGAAGAATGCTGGGCCAAACAAAATTGAAACCGTAGCAGATATGAATAACATAATTGGTCCGTTCCGATAGAGCCTGTTGCGCGAGCGCACCAAGATAACACCCTGTGGATGCGGAGTAACATGAGGAGGGTCCATCCAATACAGACCAACAGAATAATGTGGTGAGTCCACTTCCAGCATTGACAAGCGCGACACTGAGGGCGAGTAGTGTCCATCCAATGACATCGTTACCAACACTGGCAATAAAACCACGATCCCGATGGTCGTGTCAAGTAGCTTGAGTTCGGTCAGAATGCGGTACAGGACGAGGAAATCCGTAATCGAATACGCGACGCCGGTGAAGAGTATGAAGTGTGTGTATGATACTTGCGAAGAGTCGACGAAGTGCTTGTACAGGAGAACGGCAAGCGCGGCTCCAAGTCCAAATGGGGTGATGACGCCTGTGGCGGTGATGGTCGCAGAGAGGCGCACATTGTGACGGATGTTCGCGGCATCTATCTCGAGCCCAATGAGGAAGAAGCACAGTCCGACATTTGCAACGAGAGAGAGTAGGGTATTGATTTGCTAGGAAAGGTGTGCTTGGAAAAACCGGGTATATGCCCAAAGGCAGTCGGACCTAGGTGGTGGCTCAGTTGATGAGTATTTCAATGAGTCTAAATTGCGGTTGTCCTACCCAGGGCACTACTTGGTCCTATGGGCCGAACTTACGCGCACCGGTGCCTCAGCGGTGGGTTGTGAATCCGCAGATACTCTGACACATCGGACTACAGAACTACTCCGGCCACTTGTGAGCACACATCTAGACATACCCAGGGTTGCAGGACGAGTTTTGAAAAGCAATAGTTTGGCGGCCCGTTCGGCATGGCTTTGCGACCTTTCACTCGGTCGATGACTCACTGTTTCTGTCCCATTCTGACTCGCGCCTTGGGACCGAAGATGGAGGCAGGAAAACATAATGAAATGAGTCAGCCCGGAAGACCCGGTGAAAGGGGGAAAATGCACTTACCCATTCATTGTTCACGTCCCTGTTTCGCTAGCAATTTTCCAGACGTTGACATTGACAACATAGATAACTCATGGTTGTGTCCGGCTTCTTAGCATACTTGATAGTCTGCAGGATCCAATTCAGATAAACCCAAAACAACCTCTCGACCCCGGGGACAGTAATGGTGCCACCATCATGGGAGACCGCTTGAGCTATCCAGATTGTGTGACTCGGAGGTATCTCAGCCGCGACAATCTTCTTGATACTAGCATCTCGCGCATAATGCATAATTACGCACCCAGCTCGACAGGCGCTGCCAGGCAGGGTCAGTATTATGTAACTCTCCTTGATCCGGGGGAGACCAATATCGCGGGCCGACATTCCGGTGAGATTCAACGAGTGTCACGTGGGAGGCAATTGGGTCAATGGCTTCCTCGCGGTCTCGCTCGCCGAGTGAAATTGACGATGAATACAATCTCGACACTATCCTTAACTCCTCAGAACCAACAATAGAACTAAATCTACCTGCCTATGAGACCTCAGCAGCGAACTTCTCACGGGCAATCGCCAATTTCACGGCTCGCTCCATTGCCGAAATCACTCAACGCCGGGAAGCACACGACAAAGAACTCAAGAGACTAGCAGACCGCGCTCAGGACGTGGAGAGAGAGACGGAGCAATGCAAACTGAAGGAAATAGAACTCATTGCTCGTTGCGTTATCCTCCATCTCATCTATTTCGTCAGATTGCTAAGATTGTTCCACCACCAAACAGTCCTCAAATGCGAACGCGAGGAGACGGAAGAGGCTGAATCAGCTGTCGCCTCGCTTCGCCGCCGTGTCGAAGCCGAACGCGAGGTGCTTGCCTCCATCGACGCGAACATCCAGACACTTCGCGCGCGCGTAGCGAATCTTCGTAAAGGTCCGTTTCTTCCGTGTCTATCCGCACTTCCAAACGCGCGCTACCCTCTGCGGCCGTTTCACAGAACGGGAGCTGGAGCGCGATACTTTAGCCATGCACGCCGGACCCATGTCTGCAGAGGTGCGCGCTTGTGAACGCGCAACGGGCTTGGTCATCGAGGGAGTGGGACCCGACCAGCTCCTGTTCCGGTATACCATCAAGGTTGTTGACGACGACTCACGTTCCACGCAGGAAGTGAGCTTCGTGATCGACCTCTCGTCCCAATTTAAAGGTACGTCGTATCGATCGCAACCGCTCCGAGCGCGAACTGAAGAATGTCGACAGTTTTAACGTCGACACCGCAGCTACCAATAATGCCACTACTGCTGGATCAGTTGAATGAGTCCGGGGATGTATATACTTTCATCAAACGTGTACGTCAGGCGTATGTGAAACTCCTCTCGTAGAGTTGGGGTAGAGTATGATTTATGAGTTTAATGTTCGAAATATAATATAAAGTGTCGATAGCGGAGCATTGCCTAGTAGTTACTGTAAGGGGCCCATGACGCCTTCAAGTCAACCAAGTCGCGTCGCGTCGATTCGGACTCGTTATTCGTTTCCCTAGTACAGTAAAGAGCAGGGTGCAGCGCGACAAGCTCAGCTACAATTTAGCAGAGGGACAATAACTTGCTGTATTCGAGTTATAAACAGAGTCAAAAGCAATGTAGGAGCGACTTGGACCAGTCTAGCTGCAATTGCGGGCCGCCGGTTTCTTCAAGTTCCAAAGGATCCCATCCACGCATCTCACGTGGACTGGTGATCCCCTTCGGGACAGTACAACGCGATTTTCATCCGTGGAGGTATGTCTGTGCCCTCGTCTTAGACTGAAGCCGAGGAGCATATCAACGTTTGTTTGTAGGTCCTGGTGGTTACGTGGCTGCGTCGGCCACTTATACTGTCGCTCATCTCATTCTCCTCATTCCCTCCAAGGCGATGCCTGACAACTCGCACATCTACCACCAAACACTCCATGATATCAAGAAGAACCCCATCGATGGTGCGTCCTAAACTTCTTCTAGTAGCTTTTTTCGCTGATGTAAAATACATCTAGTCGAAGACGTCAAACTGAACTTTCCGCGGATGCTCGACTACATCAAGGGATTTGCCTCTTTCATCTCCCCCAACACTATTTCCGTGTAGCTCAACGACGGCGGCGAGTCTACCGTGGAAGTGAAGAACATCGTCATCGCGACAGGGTCCGAGGTTACGCCCTTCCCAGGCGGCGTCATAGAGATAGATGGGCAGCAGATCGTCAGCTCTACTGGTGTGCTTTTGCTGCAGAAGGTCCAAGAAAGGTGGTTGTCAGGACGGGAAACAGGACTCGGTGTGCTACTCTTATTTTTCAGTGTCAGCGAGAGGATTCACATGTCACAACGCAGCTTGAGGCAGACGTTGTGCTCATCACTGTTGGCCGCCATCCATACATCCAAGGCCTCGGTCCCGGAAATGTCGGCGTTGAATTCGACTCGCACGGACGCATCGTGATCAACGACCAGTTCAACACGAGCATGCCAAACATCAGGCGCATCGGCGATGTCACCTTCGGACTGATGCTCGTGCACAAGGAAGAGGAGGAGGGCATCGTGGTGGTGGAATACGTCCAGAGTGGGCACGGCCACATGAACTACGGGATCCCGAGCATGGTGTACAAACACCCCGAAGTTGCGTGGGTCAGGAAGACGGAGCAGGAACTCAAGCAAGGCGGCGAAAAGGAAAAGGTCCGCCAGTTCCCATTGCCGACAGCTTACGGGCCAAGACGAACTTGGATACCGAAGGCAAGGTCCAGTTCCTTGTGGAGGCGGAGATGGATCGCATCCTCGAAGTACACATCATCGGTGCGTGTCGTGTTTTCTGTATTTGGGGCTGAGTTGCTGAGTTTCGTCGGCTCCGTGTGTGTTGATAGGTCCTAATGCCGGCGAGATGGTCGCAGAGGGCGTGCTTGCGCTCGGATATGGTGCGAGCACCGAAGACATCGCACCCACGATACACGGACACGTATGTCCCTCCTTTCCCGTTACTTCAAGACCCCGTCCTGACCACGACTTTCCCTTCCCTCAGCCAACGCTGACCGAGGCGTCCCGCAAAGCCGCCCTTCAAGTGTCTTCCAGTAACGCAATCCACTCCTAGAGTAGAGTAGAGAGTAAGGGCTAGTCTGAGGATTGCGGGGAAGCGTCGCGTGCACATAGATCGATCACATTTCATCTCTGTCGGGTTGTTCACTACCCTAATTGCATATGGGCACCTGCGACGCGGGAGTCATCTACCTACTACCGCCATTTCTAATCTCCTCTTATCTGTCTGCTTGGAGTCATGTGATTACGCCCCTCGTCGGCTGTGCAGGGCGTGGTTACCTTACTATAAGCCTAACCTCAACGCCTAACCATACACTCACTCTAGCCCCAGGAACCCTTGGAAAGATGGAGCACCAGCACACCATATCGAATCCGTGCGTAAATGCCTGCTGACCCACGACTCTCCCGCCATTGAACCATAACTCCAGGTCAGGTCCTTCTGCATCGGAAATCCCTCAGCTACGTGTCGAGGTGACCGGTACGTACTTAAATTCTGTAGTTGATTTTCGATAACGTATCTTATAGTCCTCCGAGCTCTCAATATCAAAAAACGGCGACTCCTGAAGAACCGGGTCTTCGTCACTGTAACCAATCGGGAAACGACGAAGAAGACAAGGAGTGTTTCGATTGAGGGACGAGCGGCGCAGTGGGATCAGAAACTAAATGCTTTGTACGACATCTGTCTTTAAATTCTATTTTTCCGGCTGAAAGTCCTGTTCAGTTATGTACAGCCGTCATCAGATCTCGTATTGTGTCTTTATGCGGAGCGATTAGCGCACAACGATGCACTGATCGGGACGCATCGGATGCTGATACCTGTCGGATCACAAATTGGTTTGTTTTCAATAATGAGGATATCGCTCGTTTCACTAGTAGCTGAACGTTCTGCATATAGAAATTCCTGTAGTTCTCAGCAAAGACGACGGACAAGATGAACAATCGATCCAGCCGGTCGTGCTGTACTTGACGATCTCCGTGTCAGCGAATGCGACTTCCCATCCAACCTTGCCCATCGATATCAGCGCTCCTATCTCATCATTGCCCGATGTTCGGGCAGCGATGTCACCCACCGAGGATGTTCTCCGTGATACCGACGAAGCTATCAAGGCGATTGATCCCTCAGGTCCATGGGAAGGTGCTGTTTCGAGGATCAAGTGGATGATGGATACTTTAAGCGCGGCTGCAGGGGTGCGTCACTGCGCAATGCCCTTTAAACTTATGCTTGACTGAGCCTACTTCCGCTCTCAGCTTCACCCATATGCACAAATGGCATGTGGCCTGCTATTAGCGATTCCCAAGGTACATTGATATGCGCAGTAGGGAAGCACTGATGTTGATCCGGATGCTAGACCCTCCTAGAACAGTTCCAAAGTGACGACAATGTCCGAACTCTTCTTGTTGCCATACACGATGCGTTCGATTTCGCGAACCAGGAAAACACCTTGAGATCTATTAAGCGCGAGTCCAGGCAGGCCCGAATCCTCACGCTGATGTTGCAGCATGTCTGTAACTGTTGTGACTTGATACGATCATATGCAAACGATTCGCAGTTCTGTAAGTATTCTTCACCCGTTTTCAGTGGCCGAAGTAAACATGCCGTTGTCAGGGAAGCGAACGTTGAAGAATATCGGCGGCCGAGTCAACAAACAGATCGAGGACCTCCGCACCACCCTTCTCGAACTCCGAAGGGCTTTCTTGGACGAGGCTGCCATCACCACGGAGATAACTACGCTCCAAATCCTGGATGACGTGGGAACAATTTCAGCTAGGATTTCTAATAGGCTCGACGGGATGGTTACTCAACTGAAGTGGGTGTCTAGCCAGGTTTCCGACGTCGGTACGTAGCCCCAATAGCTTGAGGGTTATCAATCTGATTACTGTCACAGAGTTAGATGCGAAGATCAGAGAAATACCATATGGGACAGGCTCACGCTTCGTGCCTGAGAAAGGCTGCCTTCCAGGAACGCGCACAGCCTTCTTAGATCTCATCGTTAATTGGGTGAATAACCCCGACTCGGAGCGCGGTCTTTTACTTCTTGGACAGGCAGGTACGGGAAAGTCGTCTATTGCACACGAGATCGCGCATCGCTTCGACAAAATGCACCGCCTCACGTCGTCCTTCATATTCTTGCGGAAAGAGCAATCTCAGCGCGATGCTTACAAATTCTTCACCACTCTGGCTCGCGATCTCTCCGATCGTTACCCCTCTTTCAAGACCGCGCTTGGAAGGATTGTAAAGGACGACTCTTCACTTCGAGTTCGTACCCGCGACTATCCCACACTTTTCGAATCGCTAGTCCTCCAACCGCTTGAGGGTCTCCACATCGTCGGCCCGATCCTTGTTGTCATCGACGCGTTGGACGAGAGCGGAGACACGACCGGTAGAAATGGGTTACACGCATTCCTTGCCAAGAATTTATTCAAACTGCCATCGAACTTTCGCGTGCTTATCACGTCGAGACCCGAGGATGGCACCCTGTCTGCGTTCAATGGAGCGCCGTCGACCATTATCAAATATATGAATGACCCTGAGCTGGCAGCTAGAACGGAGGACGATATACTGACCTTCCTTCAGATGTTACTCCCTTCGGATGCGTTCGAAAAGCACGGAGTCGCGTTGGCAAGTAAGGCCGAAGGGCTGTTTCAGTGGGCGGCTGTCGCTGGTGGATTCATCCTGGATCCTCCCGAATGCTTCGGGTTCAGCAAGAAAAAGTGCATGAACCACCTTTTGAGACTGACTACAGATCGTGATGGACAAGATCCGTTGGACGAGTTATACAAAGAAGTCCTGGAAGGCTACTTCACACACCCGCAAGCTCGACTTCTATTCCGTTCTGTCGTGGGACAGCTCATTACTGCATTCGAACCCCTCTCGATCCGCTCCCTGACCACTCTGCGAAGACTTGGCTTCAATGACGACGATGACGTTGATTCTGTTGTCACAATGCTCGGTCGCCTGGGCTCATTGTTTAGCAACGTTAACTCATCCGATGGCACCCTTCCTATTCTTCCTCTCCATACGTCCTTTCGCGACTTCCTGACAAATAAGGAGAAGAGCGGCGATTTCTCTGTTTTCCTTCGAGTTGCCCACCATGAGTTGGCCCATTCTTGCCTTGGTCTAGTACTCCGAGACCTCAGATTTAATATCTGCGGCAATGAATCATCATATCTTGCTAATAGAGACATTCAAAACCTTGAAGCTCGCGTCGCTAAAAACATCTCACCAGCTTTATTATATGCTTGTCGTTTCTACGACGATCATTTAGAACATCTTGCTTTTGAAACCGGTCTGTTTGACAAACTTCGAGCTTTCTTTGGCGCGAAATTTCTCTTTTGGCTTGAGGCCCTTAGCTTGGTGGGCGATATGCATCTTGCTTTGTCGGCGTTGTCGTCTGTAAATGTGTGGCTAGCCTCCGGTCAAGGTGTCAGTCCGAACATCAATTCTGTGAGGCTGACAGACAACTAATGAAAACAGTCGCAACAGGTTTCTCCGGCGGAGCTGGAGAAATTGACCGTGTTCATCAATGATGCCACTGCGTTCGTGCGGTACTTCGGGATAGCGATGGCAAAGAGCGCACCGCATGTCTACCTTTCTACTCTACCATTTGCGCCGACTTGTTCTCTTGTTTCGATGTATTATTCGAGCATGTTTCCTCGAACATTGCGCGTCGAACGTGGACGATTATCTCATTGGCCTTCATCAGAGATGGTGATTTCAAATGTCGGAGGCAGTGTCGATTCCATGGCACTCTCACCAGATGGCCAACGCATCGTCTCGGGTTCATACGATGGAGGAATTTGCGTGTGGAATGCCACCACAGGAGAGAGAATGGCAGGACCATTTATCGGAAACACGATGTCCGTTACATTCTCCCCAGATGGCCAGCGCATTGCCTCAGGCATGAACGATAACACAATTCACGTGTGGGATGCCATGACTGGAGAGATTGTGGTGGGTTCGTGTAGTGGGCACACGGAACGGGTCACATTCGTGGCATTCTCCCCAGATGGCCTATGCATTGTCTCTGGGTCAGCGGACCAAACAATTCGTGTATGGAAGGCTACAACAGGAGAGATGGTGGCAGGCCCACTTAGTGGGCACACGCATTGGGTCACGTCTGTGGCATTCTCCCCAGATGGCCAGCGAATTGTCTCTGGCTCGTTTGACCAAACGATTCGTATCTGGAATTCCACCACGGGAGAGACGGTGGGAGGCCCGTACAGCGGGCACACAGGTTGTGTCGCATCTGTGGCATTCTCTCCAGACGGTCGGCGCATTACCTCGGGCTCTTACGATCGAACGATTCGTGTGTGGAATGCCGTAACGGGAGAGACCATGGCGGGTCCATTTAGTGGACATACGGATTTGGTCCAGTCTGTAGCATTCTCCGTAGATGGTCAACGCATCGTCTCGGGTTCTTATGATCAAACGATTCGCGTGTGGGATGCCATAACAGGAGTGACTGTAGCAGGCCCATTTAGTGGGCACACTAGTTCAGTTGAATCAGTTACATTCTCACCAGATGGCCAGCGCGTTATCTCATGCTCTTTTGACGGAACCATTCGTGTATGGAATGTCACAACTGGTGAAACAGCGGCAGGCGCATTTGATGGACACATGGATTGGGTCAGATCTGTAGCATTCTCGCCAGATGGCAAGCTCGTTGTCTCAGGATCGGACGACCACACAATTTGTGTGTGGGATGCCATGACAGGACAGCTAGTGACAAGCTCACTTACTGGGCACACGGATTCGGTCACATTTGTGGAATTCTCCCCAGATGGTCAACGCGTTGTCTCAGGGTCGGCAGATTCGACAATTCGTGTCTGGAATGCGACCACAGGAGAGACGGTGGCAGGCCCATTTCGTCCCGGAGCCTACGTCGCCTGTGTGGCATTCTCTCCAGATGGCAAGCGCATCGCATCGGGCTTAGGCAATGGATCAATCTGTGTGTTGGATGCTACAACAGGAGAGACGGTGGTAAATCCATCCGTTAGGCACCAGGAATCGGCCAAATCCGTGGCATTTTCCCCAGACGGTCAGCGCATTGTCTCGGGCTCCCATGATAAAACAATTATCGTGTGGAATGCTATAACAGGAGAGAAAGTGGCAGGCCCATTTAGTGGGCACACAGATAAAGTCGCATCTGTGATATTTACTCCCGATGGTCAGCGTGTTGTCTCGGGCTCGCATGATTCAAAAATCCGTGTTTGGGATGCCTCAACAGGAGAGACAGTAGCAGGCCCATTTAGTGGGCATATAGGTTGGATCCACTCTGTGGCAATCTCCCCGGACGGTCAGTGTATTGCTTCAGGCTCGGTAGACCAGACGATTCGTATGTGGAACCCCACCACTGGAGAGAGTGTGGCAGGCCCATACTGTGGTCACACAAATTCGGTCCGGTCAGTGGCATTCTCCCCGGATAGTCAGCGCATCGTCTCATCAGCACATGGATCAATTCGTACGTTGGATGTTACAACATGCAAGACAGAAAATACTGGACAGGTTGACTTTACTTACCGATCCGAGATAAACGACGAGGGATGGATATGTGGTAGCAACGATGAACTATTAATGTGGATCCCGCCGTTGCATAGGGCAAATCTTCACCGCCCAAGTGACATCTGGGTTGTGGGTGAACACGAAACTCGCCTGTGTCTTTCTAATTTTGTGCACGGTGATAGCTGGAGTTCTTGTATTGGGACCTAGATAGAAATACTATGCCGATTTGCTGTTTTCGCAGGAATGCATGCGGCGCGGCGAAGCAGAACAAGGCGGGCCGGCGTTCCGACATTTCCCACCGTACGACGCGCCACGCGACACCCCGAAATGTGAACGCATTCTACTGTACTCTCTCTCTCATTTGATGATTATCTCGACTCACTTTTCCGATTTATCGAGGTGCATTTTCACATCAAGCACGAGCACATCGAGCTCAACGTCACAAGGGAAGCGACCAACATACCTACTATACGTTTTGCCTCGGTTTTTGGCTTCGGTCCCGCGTTCTCAGGACTCGTCTCCAGTTGCAAGTCTGAGAAGGCGAACTGATTCAATCTGTGAGGTTCGCGCTGGTAATTCCTACATTCTCGTACCGGACTCCGAGTCGTGGACGCAGTTCTGCAAGGTGCAGAACGTAGCTCCGGGAGGCCGGAAGGAAACGAAGGAAACGTTAACCGGACTGCACATGCAAACTCAGAAGGTGAGGTAGACGGTGTCGACCCAAGTTCCCTGCGCGCGAGCATACATCGATGCGATGATAGAAAAGCGGAGCCGGACGCGCGAAGTCATGACGTGCTAACGAAGATGGAGAACATATGGGACACGGACAACAGTGGGAGTTCAATATAACACACTGAACTAACATGTCTCGCCAAAGTTAGCTGCGGTCGATCGAGGATCTCATGGAGGGGTTGAGGAGGGCTGCCCAAACGCGGTATGCAAGAACCGAACTAATAAGGTACAAATTTGGTAACACTTTGCGCCTTGTTGTCTTGCGACGCTCTTCTGACCCATGATGATGACAGCACCCTGCACATTCTGATCGCTGCGTGGCAATAATAAAGCCTGTTCCCCATTTCTCATGCCGGCCTTGACGACTCCGCAGCCCGACTGCGATGTGGGAGAACGTGTTTCTACTGATATTAACTGGAGTGGTGAAGATCGCTTTCACTGCATGGATGTTCGGTATGATGGTGAGATTTTCTCACCGAACCTTAAAAGAATAATAACGAGGAGATTCAGGTCCCAGCTGGCATTTTCTTGCCAGCGATCGCCATAGGCGCGGCTTTTGGGCGTGTAGTTGGCCTGCTGACGTATGACTTATAATTCGTTGGTGCAGCACTAAGCTTGACGCATTTTTTCTTCAGCCAGGGTCTGTATCGCGCATATCCAAAGGCGTGGTTCTTCTCTGCCTGTCCGCCAGATCCAACAGTTCGTTGCATCTATCCCCCTTTCTATGCCGTTATTGGCGCGTCATCTATGGTGGCAGGCGTTACTAGGATGACTGGTACGTGGACCGCAGCTCTTGAGCGATGACCATGCTTATGAGCTGCCAAAGTCTCGCTGGTCGTGATCGTCTTCGAGGTACAGTGCAGGCGCATTCAACGGGACAACGGTCTGCTGACATTCGCCCGTTCACTCACAGCTAATGAGTGCCCTATCGCACGTGCTTCCGATCATGATTTCGGTCATGATCTCAAAGTGAATTGCCGACGCACTTGGCCCAGACGGAATATATGCATCGTGGATTGCGCTGCGCCGTTATCCATGGCTCACACCCTTCGAGTTTCGGACGCGATGACGTCCGCTGACAAATTGGTCGTCCTGCGCGAGGGTTCTCCGCTTGGCGAGCTTAGTCAGTACAGCTTCCTGTTTGCAACAAGGGAATTTATCGGATTGACTCGCACATGAACAGAGAGGGTTGGACACCTGGAAATATCACGGCTTCCCCGTTGTACGAGACGGGATATTGTTGGGCTATGTGGCGCGCGAGAAGCTTAAGGGTTTCATTGGTTCGTACTTCATTTTTTCCTGCAGCTGCCGATTAGCTGAGCCTCCCGCATTAAAGAACCTTTACTTTCCGAGAGCGGCGCGGCTATTCGCATTGGCAGCTTTACCGGTGTGCAAAACAGCGACTCGGCTGACTTATCGCCGCTCTTGGAGGACGCCATGCTGTTACGGAAAGAGGTCTCGTTAGAGCTCGTCGTGAACATGTTTCGCAAACTCGTGAGTTCTACTCTTTCTCCCAACCCTCGTCGGTCTCCCCTCGCTGATGACAACGCGTCGTAGAACTTGCGGCACATCATGTTTGCGCAGGCGGGAAAACTGACGGGAATGATTACTAAGACGGATATTGTGGCCCTGTCGACTGCGCATTTTGTACATCGTGGCGCACTTGCGGAGGAAAGGAACACGTCTGGAAAATGATACCTATATTTCTTTTCTTGACCTCTCGGTCGTCGCGACCGCCGTAAGCTGTTCTGGAACGGACTTCCTGCAGACTACCGGTACTGAGTGTGCGTTAGTAAAACTGGCCCCAGGAAGACAACATGTGCCATTCAGACTAGAACCTTTACGTACTCCTTCACCGGGTTACCAACCGATTGCTAGTGCACTTCACCGGTGGGTCTCCGATCGCCATTTTTAAGACAATCATGTATGAGTGGGTCATCAGTGCGCAGTGCTGAGGTACCGGGTACAATAGTTTCGGCTCTGATATTGATAAATTTGCTTGGGATTGCGAGATGTCCCCACATCTCCCACTTTACTAGTCGCATCACAGGTATTTCGCTCCGCTATTTATGAAGTATAAATATGAAAGGGTGTATATATAAGACGAATCCAAACAGCTAGTGAGATATCTCACACGATATCATAGCGACGTGGGAGAGGAAGATGATGGCCCGTATAACCCGGAATCTAGAGGGAGCTGCGAAGGAACCGAGGCGGCTACGTCCGTAAGTGCTGGCAACGTCGGCAATGGTGGTTTGTGACCCGGGGCGGCTACAGTGTTCGTGGGATTCACGGAAGGAGGGTCAAAAAGGGCCTCGGGTTTGCCCCAGGCTGCTTTCGTGCTACCTTCGCCGTTATTAGCAATACCCGTATCAGGAGCAGAGGTCGGCAACGGATGAGAGGCGGCGGGAGGAGCGGTAGCTGGGATCAAGGAATGAGATGCTTCTGGTCGAGGGGGTCCGTAGTCGGGTTGGGTCGCAGGGGAGTCTAAGGACAACTGTGGGACCGTAGGGAGAGCGTTGTCAAGAGCCAGAATAGGAGGCGGCGGAGACGAAATGTCTGAAACATCAGGAGAAGGAACACAGTAGAGGTCACAATGCGGGGAATTGGCAGCATCTAGGGTGATTGAAGCAAGCGGCGGAGGGGTGGGTGTCGAAGCTTCAGGGGCAGAGTGGGGTATCGTCCTAGCGGAGGCCCCATTGCCATTACTTTGTGTTGCACCAGCGTGGGGAAGAACGGGCGGAGCGGCGGGGATGTGGAGGTTTTCGATTGTAATCTGCTGTGCAACACGCGACGACACCGTGATAAGTGGAGCAGAAATATCGTTGTTCATCGGCGGCACATCCGTGGGACGTTCGCCGTCGATGGGGAATGGGTCGGGTTTGGGCGAAAACGGCCCAGGCGCCCCGGCAGGAGGGGTGAGAGTAGACTTGTCATGCAGGCTTGTGAGGGTAGAGACGGCAAAAGTACGAGGTGCCAACTTAGGACAATGGCCAGGGGTATTGCACAATGGATACGACGATGGCCGCTGGTCACGAACACTAGGAGGGGGAAAGGAAATTGTTGGGGTGGGATCGGTACCTTGATGTAGAGCGTCGAAAACGTCGCGAATGCACTCGAGGATATTGCGGACGATGATAGCAGAATTAGTGCCATCCCGAGCCTTGAGAACAATTTCATTCCACAGGGAACAGAACTTGTGCTGGAGTTCAGAAGACGTGTCTTGTATGTTGAATTTAGAAGCTGCTTTGAGAACGCTCGAGAACGAGACAATTGGCCAGGTCCCTTTCCCAAGGTGGTTCAATTGCCGGCGAGTAATGTGGATCAAGATCGCGAGTGACAGGTTGTCGCCGTGTGTGTCGTAGGTTCGAAGGACGGTTTCCGTGACGCCAAGATTATTAGAAGCGAGAGTAAACCAACGGCCATCCCGGTCGTGCCGTTGCGTTCTTGCAACAATGGTCAAAATTGCAGCTTGCACGGGCAAAGAGATTCTTTCGTCACTGGTATTTCCCCAACCACTTACAATATGCCCAATTTCGGTGGATCGCAATGGACCATATCGATCTTTCGACACGATAGATTGGAGGACCCAGTCACGTGCTTCAGGAAAGTCCTCGGAATCGATGGTCTTCGCACAGATGATAGCTCGACGTTGTTTGACTGGCTCAGAAAGAATGTCAGATAAGAACGTGCGAGCCATGAATCTCGTCAATTCTTCAAAAATTTGCTCTTTTGTGAGATTGGGAAGCGGATTGCTGCTCGAGTTGCGAAAGCCAGGAAGGCCCGCGAAGAAGAGTTCCAGTTCGTCGTCATCGTTCAAAGATTCAAAGGTCCGCATAAAAGCGCGGGTAAGAATATCCATTGTTAAATTCCGAGCAGTTTCTTCGGCTGTCTTCACCACCCCCTGCGAGAAAAACTTGTGATAACGTTTCTCCAGTGCACGGAATCGTCGGTGGGTTTCCTGGGAGAAATTTTTTCTTGGAAACCACCGAATAGCCCACAAGATGACAAATGGCGTCCCATAACCAGCGCGCCACGCCAACGACGAAAGTGGGGTATAGTATGGGCTGTTGTGATGAAAGATCTGAACGAACGTGATATAACCATATAGGGCTGTGCAAACGCCGACCCATGACAGCACCAGTTTGAAAATAGTGAGATTAATGTTCCATAGGAAAACAGCGAGGCCGGCGAGGAACAGAAACAGGGAGATGTGTAGAAGCGTAGGGCAGGCCTCCGCCACCTGCACCAGGTGAGACTTTTCGACCCCTTCGGCAAAGTACGCATGGACATGTGCTCGTGCATGTGCACTGAAACGTGGCTGAGTAACCCTGATATATCTGCGTGCCCACTGTCGTAGCAAGGCCGCAAGTAGAGCACAGGAAATACTGATGACCAAGCTCAAGAACCAAAGTGAATTGACCCAGACGGCATATGTTGGTGGAGAGAACGGCGGTGGAGAAGGGAGGGAAACATTGGATCGATTTGGGTCAGCAAGTAACTGATAGATATTCGAGAGGTAGAAAGTGGACGTGTCCTGCGGATTCGGGCGAATGTCTTGAATCGACACGGAAATCAATGTCGCGACGGCAGCCGAGAATAGACCAGCCTATTACCCTTGACCTTGAGCAAGTGGCAAGCACAGGAAAGAAGATAAGTACACACAAAGATAAGGACCCCATCAGCGTTTGCTTCCCAGCTGTCGGCCAACCTCTTGTCTTCTTCCAAAACCATCTCCAAATACATGGATAAAATACGTTCGGAGCCATCAAAAACGTGGGGTGTTCTCTGTGATGACTGGTTCTGCACCAACTGACCTGAGTATTGGCGCATAACCATGGACGTGGGAGTGGTAGGTGAGAACAGCAAGGATCGTGTAAAGTTGGTGGTAGTAGATATTCTGGTGCCTATATAGCTTGGCGCCCATTGACTGTAATTCACCTCCCAACCCGAACCGAGTCAACCGACACCATAGAGTACGACTACACCATGTCTCAGTCTCCTCACTCAAGCACCTCGTCCTCCAACTTCGGGTCTATCTTCAGGACTGCCTTTAAATCCTACAAAAAGCGAACAGGGCAGGACATCACGTCTCATCCCTTAACTGCCCGCCTCGAGACTTGCGACTCTCCCGATACAATTCTTACCGTACTTCGAGCCCAGGTCGAGGAGTTCGATCAGTCTCGGAGAGATGACGAGAGGTTGACGAAGTGGCTCAATCCAACCGTAAACGTCCTTTACACCTTCTCCGCTACACTTGGTGAGGGCGTTGGCTTGGTGGGTCTCAAGATGTTGCCTCGTTCCTGATCTGCTCACTCATACTCGTTTTCTAGGTGTTCTCGCCAGCCAGAGTAATATTTGCTGGAATCGGGGTTCTTCTCTTGGTGGGTATCTCTGCTTAGCACGCTTTGTAGCCCATCATGACAGCTCGAACATTCAGGCGTCAAAGGACGTCGCAGCCAGCAACGACATTCTCATTGACATCTTCGAACGTATAGAGAACTTCTTCGAACGGCTCGAGGCCTATACAACAGTTCCACAAACGGCAGCTATGACGGACGTCATCGTAAAGATTATGGTTGAGGTTCTGTCCATTTTCGCGATAGCGACCAAGGAGATTAGACAAGGGCGAGCGAGTACGTGATTCTCTCGTTGTGGTCTAATTTCATCTCATTAAATTTTATTTAGAGAAATTCCTCAAAAAACTAGTAGGAAGACGAGATATCGAGGACGCGCTGGAGAAACTCGACAGATTGACGCAAGAAGAGGCCCGGATGGCGACTGCAGAAGTCCTGAGGCTAACGCATGGTGTTGACGACAAGGTGACGGGCGTTGGCTCCCAGGTGGAGGGTGCCGACGAAAGGGTCCAGGTCGTCGATGAGAGGGTCCATGGTGTCGACGAAGGGGTCCAACGGGTTGGCCACAAAGTCCAGGCTGTCGACGACAGAGTGAAGCAAGTAGATGATCGGATGGGGGTCATCAGCGACGATGTGAAGCTAATCGTCGAGGGTGTGTGATTCCGTGCTCATCTGTCCTATACACCATCCTCACACTTCGGCTTGCCTAGGAGGGAAAGAAAGGAGCACAGCAATACAACGGATCGTGAACACCGTAGACGATATGAATCGTCAGTGATTTTCAGTGTCCGCTGTCATGAGTCGCGGTTGCTCACATACTTAACAGGTAACCAACTTCGACGTGACCTCCGAAACTGGATCTCTCCCCCCGATCCGTCCATCAATTACAACACCGCTTGTAGTGCTCACCACAAGGGTACCGCAACATGGCTCGCGCAAGGAGACACCCTCAAACGTTGGAGAGCCTCCGGCTGCCTGTTGTGGATTCACGGAAAACGTACGTTCCTTCCTCTGTGACCGAATTGCTACTGACGCCTTCCTGTCTCTTAGCGGGCTCGGGGAAAAGCATTCTTAGGTTTGTTTCTATCCGACTTATTACATCTATAGTCGAGTTTAAGCTATACCTTCGTCTAGCTCCGTGATCATCCAAGATATAGAAGTCGTCTGCAACTCCGGGTTTGCGTCGATGGCCTACTTTTATTTCGACTTCAAGGACACCGGAAAGCAGGACTCCCGTGCTTTGCTCTCCTCTCTTCTCATCCAGCTCTCTGATCAGTCCGATGTTTACTGCGACATTCTTCATGCCTTGTATTCTGCCCACCGTCGAGGCTCAGTCCAGCCAAATGACGACGCACTCACGCAATGTCTCAAGACCATGCTCGTGGCCCTCGGACAAACCCCGATCTACCTCATCCTAGACGCGGTCGATGAATGTGTCAACACATCGGGGATGCCGTCACCTCGTGAAAAGGTCCTGCGACTTGTCGAGGGACTCGTCGAGTTGAAACTTTCGAACTTGCATTTGTGTATCACGAGTCGTCCCGAAATCGACATCCGCAATGCTCTTGAGCCACTGGCGGCCCACCGGATCTCTCTTCACGACGAAAGTGGACAGAGTGCAGATATCGCGAAATATGTTAGCTCGGTTGTTTACTCGGACTCAAGGATGCGGAGATGGAGATCAGAGGAAAGGGACTTGGTCGTTAGAACGCTCTCGGCTAAGGCCGGTGGAATGTAAGGTCGTCACTATTCCCTCATCGTTCTCGCTGAAGATTCCGCGCAGGTTCCGATGGGTGTTTTGTCAATTGGAGATATTACGCCACTGTTTCCCATCGAGCGTACCCAACACACTCGAGGAATTACCTGAGTCTCTGGACGAGACATACGAGCTAATACTGAGGGAGATCAACCGGGCGAACAAAGAGCACGCCTATCGTCTCCTGCAATGCCTGACTGTGGCCGTTCGTCCACTTCGAGTCGAGGAGCTTGCAGAAGTCCTAGCCGTCGACTTCAACGCGAGAGGGGGCCCGAAGTTGAACGCGGATTGGCGGTGGGAAGATAACGAAGAAGCGGTACTGTCAGCATGCTCCAGTTTGGTGATGGTAGTCATGGATGGGGATTCTCGGGTGGTTCAGTTCTCCCACTTCTCCGTGAAAGAATTTTTGACGTCAGATCGCCTCGCAAATTCTCTTGGAGTAGAGTCCCGATTCCATATTCGCCTCGAATCTGCCCACATGGTTCTTGCACAAGCCTCTCTAGGTGTCCTCCTCCGACTAGATGAACGAGTTGACCGCGGTAACGTTGTTGGCTTTCCCCTCGCCGAATACGCAGCAGAGCACTGGCCCGACCACGTCAAGTTCGAGAATGTTTTGTCGCACATGAAGGATGGGGTCGATGATCTGTTTGACCCAGACAAGCCGCATTTCGCTGCATGGCTCAGGCTCTACGATGTTGACCAAATGCTCAGGCGAAGCTCAGCACAACCAGACGCATCCCCCTTATATTGCGCCGTACGGGTTGGAAACCGGGCCCTGGTAGAACACGTGCTTTCGAAGCGCCCACAAGACGTGAACACCGATGGTGGTTTCTGGGGGACCCCCTTGCACGCAGCATTTGAAAACGGTAACATTGATATTGTGTGGTTGCTACTGGAGAATGGCGCCGATGTGAATATCCGGGGCCACTGGGACCGAACTCCTCTTCATTGGGCATCATTCCTAGGTTTCCCTGATGTTACGCGGTGGCTACTCCGCCATGGCGTAGACGTGACCGCCCAGCAGGACGATCAATGGACCGCACTGCACGTTGCAGCATGGAATGGGCATCTAGAGGTTGCCGCGATACTTCTTGAACATGATGCCGAGGTCAACGCGAGCGAAGAACAGGCCCACGTTCCGTTGCACTGTGCCGCCGAAGGCGAACATCTGGAACTCGTGCAATTATTATTGAGTTACGGCGGGAATGTGAACGCGCGAAATACCCTTGGCCGCACTCCACTTGACGAGGTAAGGGCGAGAGGAAATACAAAGATCATCAAACTATTATCCGAGCATGGGAAGGAATGAGGGCGTGGACTGGCGCGTGGTGTGGGCACCGGTGAGGCTACATTTTCAGGGCGTTTTACCATATTTCGTCTGGATTTTTTTGTCGTATATGTTGGAGGCTGTATCATATGGCGATGATAGTCAGGTTTTGAGGAACGAATTTAATACCATTGTCAAGCATTGTAGCCCAAGAGATGAAATTGCACTCACCAGCTCAGCTGGGGGTGCGAGTCAGCGCTCACGTGACTCTGTCAACCGTGTATGTCCAGGATCAGTTCAGCTCCATCGGATCGGCGATGTGCGATCGTGGCACTCGTTCAGACTGTTCAGTTGCTCATAGCGCTCATCTTCAAAATTCAATTAGCAGTTCTCTAATCCCCTTCATCAGGCTCTCCCAGGTGTGTTTATTACCAGCGCCTTCGTTTTCTTACCACAACGTTACTAGTAGAGTGATTGACTTGGCACTCACTGCCAGTCGTCATACAGATCTGCAACGATGATTAACTCTCTCCTGGGGGATATCCTTCTAGGAATATTTGACAGCTATCGAAAGAACGATTTTTTATCTTCAAGCCCCCTTCTATGGAAATGGCACAAACTAGCGCATAGTGTGCCGAACACGGAAAGACATAGCTCTACGTTTGGTATGGCCTCTCGGGCCTGATTCGCGGCTGCCACCGGATGATCGGTGCCTTGTGGCATGTGATCTTGCCACCCGCTCATATTTACGACCCATACCCATGATTTTGTTTTTCACTTTCGAATGTTCAACCTACCTCTATTTAATACTAGGCACTATACCTCCCCGCAATTAAATGGCCAGGTGGATGGTCATTGGTCACCCATTGTTGTCAGACGACCTCGCTGGGTAGTATGTGGACAGCCTCTTCTATCCCAGACCCCACCTACACGCAACAACCCTGTCTACTGGCTACACCACAAATCGTATATGCAACCACACATCTATTGCAGCACCGGCTGTTGATGACATTACTCAGCTAGCTCAACTACACACTCAAACTGACGAGCATCTCAAGACTATCAGCATATCCTACGGTACCGACAAGTAGACTGACTCCCCATCTGGGAAGAAGGTGTGCGACATATTTTCGTGGCTCGGCACATGCGGTGTGAGAATCCTTTTCGTGAGCAGCAACGATAGTGTTGGCATGGGGAGCGCAATGACGACCTCGGCAGTTCCGCATCCCACCCTGAGTCCCCTGCATGTATGGCATATTTTTTCATGACTTGACCGACCTATTCTTACTCTGTGACCTATTCAGCGTCATCCCTGTGCAGGTGCAAGTTCGTGATGGTCCTCCACTGGTGCCTCAAGGTTGCCCACGGTACGAGCTGCTTGACGCCCATGTACCTTTCCGCCTCTTCTCCGTGGTGTCCATCCTCGAACGGCTGGTGCCTGCTTGGTTTCCTCAGCACGTGGCTCTGCGGCCACAGCCGGCTCCCCAAATCTCAACGACACCGCGTCTGGCTCGAACCCCCTGCTGCAACACCGATGAGTTCTCTGCTACCACTCGACGAGATCTGAGTCTTTTGCTACCACCGGAATTGGGACTCTTCATTTTCGACGTTGGCCGATATGGGTCTAGGGACACCAGCCTTTAACAAACTACTGCACAAACTTGAACCGTAGAATTTACGTCCTACAAATCCAATAATCTAGCCAATCTATGTCAGGCCTTTGCCAATTTCCGCTTCCGCTCCAAGTGAAGTAACTAGGATACCTTGAGCCCATGTTTGTACTCCGAGTCCCAAATGGTCAGGTAATTGGCGATGCATGTGGGAAGGAGGAGGAAAGTGGTAAACATCATGGCTGCACATGGATTCAGTGTTCGCATGTTGTTGAGAACGAACTCTCACATTGCCCCATCATCCCCGCCTGCTGTAAGGTAAACATAAGCTACATGCACAATTCCCGGGCCTCGACGTTGCCACTCCCGTCACCCAACTATTTCTGGCATTCATAACCCATATTCACCGCTTATCTGCGCACCAAAAGGCGGCCTAAGGGGCCAAGTATGGAGAACTACTATCAGACATTGTTTCTATATATAGTTTAGATTATATAAGAGCTATCTTGTTTTTTTTTTTGGATCCATTTGTATTCCAGAGTGCGTACCATAGATACAGACCGGTCATAGAGAACAACTACAGTTATGAGAGAGCGTGGGAGGGGTGCCCCAAGACGTAAATATAGAACCATAACAGGACAGAATCATAAGGGGAGACCCCCGTGGGGTCGCGTAAATAAGGTCCGAAGACAGAAGGGTTCAAAGCGGAGACGTGAGAAAATGAGACCGTTACCTCAGTCGGCTTCGGGTGGCACATTATATAAGAGCTATCCTAATACAGCATAATCACATCTGCTTGAACAAGAACACTCACTGTACACGACTACGCGTCTTTGGCTACTCGTCACACTGCTAAGCCAATAATTAGAGCATCTTACTACAACTTGTAGGATTATAAGAGCAGTTTCCAGGCTGGCTCTATCAATGGGCTCCAACAGGTGTGTCTGGGACCGCGGCTGTGCCGGGCGAATCGATCTAGAACTCGTTGCTCATCTTCAATATTCAATTAGCAATCCTCCACTACCCTCACCAAGTTTTGTGGAATTTCTCTCATCGCCAGGCTCTCCTAGGTATGTCTATTACCAGTGCCTCCGTATGCTTGCCATAATGAAGGAGCGATTGACTTGGCACCACCTCTAAACTTCATACAGACCTGCAATGACGATTGGCGCTCTCCCAGACGATGTCCTTCTAGAAATATTTGACCATTATCGAATGGACGAAGTTACCACTTCAAATCATCTCCCATGGAAATGGCACAGACTAGCACATGTATGCCAAACCTGGAGAGACATCATATTATCATCGTCACGCCATCTCAATCTAGAACTCCTCTGCACACATGGGACACCTGTCAGGAAATATCTAGGAGACCTTCCGCCCCTTCCTATAGTAATTTACTTTCCTAGCTCTTTCAAAGACATCGACGAAGATAACATCCTTGCGGCACTGGAGCACCCCAACCGTGTACGCGTTATCGTGCTTTTTGTTCCATGCTCACTGTCGGAGAAGATGGCCACAGTGACGGAATGGCAGGGACCGTTTCCGGCATTGACACGCCTTTCGCTTGAATCGAAACTAGATGGGACCTTGCCTACCCTCCCTAGCACATTCCTGGGTGAAAGTGTTCCACGTTTACAGACAATCAGCTTAAGTGGGATTCCCTTTCCAACAGCACCAACCCTTCTTTTCTCAGCCCGTGACCTTGTTAATGTCAATCTTCGGGATATACCCGATACCGGTTACATTTCACCCGAGGCGGTGGTTACAAGCCTGGCCCCATTGTCCAGGCTCAAATATCTTACCCTTGGGTTCCAATGGGGGCCTTCCAGCCCTGATCGAATACGCCGACTTCCCACTGCACGGACTATCCTTCCCGCTCTCACCCGCTTTTTCTTTAATGGGTTTTTCGACTATTTGGAGCATTTCGTGGCCCAGATCGATGCTCCTCAACTCGACTGCTTACAAATAGACTACTTGGAGTACTGGGACGAGGAAGAAATCGCTGATTATCAAATTCCCCAGCTTTGCAAGTTCGTCGATCGTTCGGAGAAACTCAAGCTATCCTGGTTTAGGCGCATGGTCCTACGCATTCAACTAAACACTGTCACCATCAAACTCGCTCACGAAGAACAGTTGTCTTTTACGCTCTCCGTCCAAGACGAAGGAATAGGTCAGGTGCTTGGCCAAATTTGCGGTGTGCTCTCCAACGTGGACTGCCTCTTCATCGATTCAGGGACCACAGCACCCGATGAGCTACTAGGTGACGATATCGAATGGTTGCAACTCCTCCGTAACCTCACTGCTGTAAAGGCGCTGAGTGTACAGGACGAACTTTCGCACCATGTTGCCCTTGCACTCGGACATGTCACCTGGGAGAGGGCCGCAGAAATGTTGCCAGCCCTTGAATTACTCTGCTTACAGAACTGGCCAGTAGCATCTGTGGAGGAATTCATCGCTGCTCACCGGAATGTGGGTCGTCCTGTAACATTTGTCAACACGGTGAAGGAGTTGCAGGACAGACTCGAATCCAATGTCGGCGAGTAGGAGAATGTTTCATACCACCCTGTTATAGTCCGATACAGTGTACTGAACCATATATATTATAGCAATTAGGAAATGACCATACGCTTAGACGAGAGAGAAACCAATCTATTTGATTTAGACTACGCACATAACAGCGGTAGTAGTACATCCGCGACAATTTAACAATGGATCCACCAGTTCAATGTTCAGCCCTGAACTTCGCCTGAGGGGTAGGCTACCAATTGATGCGGTATTATAGGTACTGTAGACATCCAAGAAATGAAGATGAAGGCATCCGACGGCGAGCCTGAGAGCCTGAGTGAAAATCACGGGCTGGCGTTCCGGTAGATCCAACACGCATCACGTGGGAGGCAACTCAGTCAATGGCTTCCTTGCGTTCGCGATCGCCGGCGAGTGAAATTGATGACGAACATAATCCCGACGCTATCCTCAATTCCTCAGAACCAACCATAGATCTGAATCTACCTGCCTATGAGACCTCAGTCAATGACCTCAGTAGCAAACTTCTCACGGGCAATCGCCAATTTCACTGCTCGCTCCATTGCCGAGATCACTCAACGCCGGCATGCACATGACAAACTTAGGAGAAAGGTGGAGACAGGGAATCAATACAATACAGTATATAAAAGCTGGACGCAAGGCTAGACGTGCACTTTTCTGACACATCGAATGCTGACACACATTCCTTTGGCAGATGTGCCGCTCACTGACACACCTCTGTGGATAGGGGCTTGTTCATGAGTCTGCTGGAGCAACTGGGCCCACGTGCAAATTCTACGGCGTTCTGAAGCTTCTGCCCTCGGGAAAACCTGCAACGCTAATAAGAGACGATGATCCGTTTGGCAGTTTTAGTAGGGGTTTATATACGGTCGTGTTTGTATTCCAAGGGGGTCGTTAGCTGTTTGTCGTCGGCGCGAGCAGGTGATTGTCGGCATGAGCAGGCGGTTGTTGGCGTGAGCAGGTGATTGTCAGCATGAGCAGGTGATTGTTGGCGTGAGCAGGTGATTGTTGGTTGTAGTGATAAATGGTACGCTTGCAGCGTGGTCCACTTAAACCTGACCTCAACGCCTAATCATACACTCACTCTAGTCCCAGGAACCCTTGCAAAAGATGGAGCACCAGCACACCATATCGAATCCGTGCGTAAATGCCTGCTGACCCACGACTCTCCCCCCATTGAACCATTACTCCAGGTCAGGTCCCTCTACATCGGAAAACCCTCAGCTACGTATCGAGGTGACCGGTATGTACTTAAATCCTATAGTTTATATCCGATAACTTATTTTATAGTCCTCCGAGCTCTCAATATCAAGAAACGGCGGCGACACCTGAAGAACCGTGTCTTTGTCACTGTGACCAATCGGGAAACGACGAAGAAGACAACGAGCGTTTCGATTGAGGGACGAGCGGCGCAGTGGGATCAGAAACTAGACGCCTTGTACGACATCTGTTTTAAATTCTATCTTTCCGGCTGAAAGTCCTGTTCAGTTATGTACAGCCGTCATCAGATCTTGTATTGTGTCTGTATGCGGAGCGATCAGCGCACAGCGATACACTGATCGGGACGCATCGGATGCTGATACCTGTCGGATCACAGATTGGTTTGTTTTTAACCAGGATATCGCTCGTTTCACTAGTAGCTGAACGTCCTGCGTATAGAGATTCCTGTTATTCTCAGCAATGACGACGGACAAGATGAACAATCGATCCAGCCGGTCATGCTGTACTTGACGATCGCCATGTCAGCGAATGCGACTTCCCATCCGACCTTGCCCATCGATATTAGCGCTCCTATGTCATCATTGCCCGATGCTCGGGTAGCGATGTCACCCACCGAGGATGTTCTCCGTGATACCGACGAAGCTATCAAGGTGATTGATCCCTCAAGTCCATGGGAAGGCGCTGTTATGAGGATCAAGTGGATGATGGATTCTTTGAGCGCGGCTGCAGGAGTGCGTCACTGTGCAATACCCTTGAAACTTATCATTAGCTGAGCCTACTTCCGCTCTCAGCTTCACCCATACGCACAAATGGCATTTGGCCTGCTATTAGCGATTCCCAAGGTACGTTGATATGCGCAGTAGGGAAGCACTGATGTTGATTGGGATGCTAGACCCTCCTAGAACAGTTCCAAAGTGACGACAATGTCCGAACTCTTCTTGTAGCCGTACACGATGCGTTCGATTTCGCGAACCAGGAAAACACCTTAAGATCTATCAAGCGCGAGTCCAAGCAGGCCCGAATCCTCACGCTGATGTTGCAGCATGTCTGTAACTGTTGTGACTTGATACGATCGTATGCAAACGATTCGCAGTTCTGTACGTATTCTTCACCCATTTCAGTGGCCGAAGTAAACATGCCGTTGTCAGGGAAGCGAACGCTGAAGAATATCGGTGGCCGAGTCAACAAACAAATCGAGGACCTCCGCACCACCCTTCTCGAACTCCGAAGGGCCTTCTTGGACGAGGCTGCCATCACCACGGAGATAACTACGCTCCAAATTTTGGACGACGTGGGAACAATTTCGGCCAGGATTTCTAATAGGCTCAACGGGATGGTTACCCAGCTAAAGTGGGTGTCCAGCCAAGTTTCCGACGTCGGTACGTAGCCCCAATAACTTGAGGGTTATTGATCTGATTACTGTCACAGAGTTAGATGCGAAGATCAGAGAAATACCGTATGGGACAGGCTCACGCTTCGTGCCGGAAAAGGGCTGCCTTCCAGGAACGCGCACAGCCTTCTTGGACCTCATCGTTAACTGGGCGAATAACCCTGACTCGGAGCGTGGTCTTGTACTTCTTGGACAGGCGGGTACAGGAAAGTCGTCGATTGCACACGAGATCGCACATCGCTTCGATAAGATGCACCGTCTCACGTCGTCCTTCATATTTCTGCGGAAAGAGCAATCTCAGCGCGATGCTTACAAATTCTTCACCACTCTGGCTCGCGATCTCTCCGATCGTTACCCTTCTTTCAAGACCGCGCTTGGAAGGATCGTGAAGGACGACTCCTCACTCCGAGTTCGTACCCGCGACTATCCCACACTTTTCGAATCACTAGTCCTCCAACCGCTTGAGGGTCTCCACATCGTCGGCCCGATCCTTGTTGTCATCGACGCGTTGGACGAGAGCGGAGACACGTCCAGTAGAAATGGGTTACACGCATTCCTTGCCAAGAACTTATTTAAACTGCCATCGAACTTTCGCGTGCTTATCACGTCGAGGCCCGAGGATGGGATCCTGTCTGCGTTCAATGGAGCGCCGTCGACCATTATCAAATATATGAATGACTCTGAGCTGGCAGCTAGAACGGAGGACGATATACTGACCTTCCTTCAGAGGTTACTCCCTTCGGATGCGTTCGAAAGGCACGGAGTCGCGTTGACGAGAAAGGCAGAGGGGCTGTTTCAGTGGGCGGCTGTCGCTGGTGGATTCATCCTGGATCCTCCCGAATGCTTCGGGTTCAGCAAGAAAAAGTGCATAAACCACCTTTTGAGACTGACTACAGATCGCGATGGACAAGATCCTTTGGACGAGTTATACAAAGACGTTCTTGAAGGCTACTTCACACACCCCCAAGCTCGACTTCTATTCCGTTCTGTCGTGGGACAGCTCATCACCGCATTCGAACCCCTTTCCATACGCTCCCTGACCACTCTGCGAGGAACTGGCTTCAATAACGACGATGACGCCGATTCTGTGGTCATAATGCTCGGTCGCCTGGGCTCATTGTTGAGCAACGTTAACTCATCCGATGACACCCTTCCTATTCTTCCTCTCCATGCATCATTTCGCGACTTCCTGACAAATAAGGAGAAGAGCGGCGATTTCTCTATTCCCGTTCGAGACGCCCACCATGAGTTGGCCCATTCTTGCCATGGTCTAGTACTCCGAGACCTCAGATTTAATATCTGCGGCATTGAATCATCATATCTTGCTAATAGAGACATTCAAAACCTTGAAGCTCGCGTCGCTAAAAACATCTCATCAGCTTTATTATATGCTTGTCGTTTCTACGACGATCATTTAGAACATCTTGCTTTTGAAACCGGTCTGTTTGACAAACTCCGAGCTTTCTTTGGCGCGAAATTTCTCTTTTGGCTTGAGGCACTTAGCTTGGTGGGCGATATGCGTCTTGCTTTGCCAGCGCTGTCGTCTGTAAATGTGTGGCTAGCCTCCGGTCAAGGTGTAAGTCTTCACATCAATTCTGTGAGGCGGACCAACAACTAATGGGAACAGACCGAACAGGTTTCTCCGGCAGAGCTAGAGAAATTGACCGCGTTCATCAATGACGCCACCGCATTCGTGCGGTACTTCGGGATAGCGATGGCAAAGAGCGCACCGCATGTCTACCTTTCTACATTACCATTTGCGCCGACTTGTTCTCTTGTTTCGATGCATTATTCAAGCATGTTTCCCCGAACACTGCGCGTCGAACGTGGACGATTATCTCATTGGCCTTCATCAGAGATGGTGATCTCGAATGTCGGAGGCCGTGTCGATTCCATCGCACTCTCACCAGATGGTCAACGCATCGTCTCGGTCTCTGACGATGGAGGATTTTGCATGTGGAATGCCACGACGGGAGAGTGTGTGGCAAGACCATTTATCAGAAACACGACGTCTGTTGCATTCTCCCCAGATGGCCGGCGCGTTGCCTCAGGCATGAACGATAACACAATTCACGTGTGGGACGCCATGACTGGAGAGATCGTGATAGGCCCGTGTAGTGGGCACACGAAACCAGTCAAATCCTTGACATTCTCCCCAGACGGCCAGTCCATTGTCTCTGGCTCAGATGACCAAACAATTCGTGTATGGAAGGCTACAACTGGAGAGACAGTGGCAGGCCCGCTTAGTGGGCACACAGATCGCGTCACGTCTGTGGCATTCTCCCCAGACAGCCAGCGAATTGTCTCTGGCTCGGTTGACCAAACGATTCGTATCTGGAACTCCACCACGGGAGAGACGGTGGGAGGTTCATACAGAGGGCACACAGGTTCGGTCACGTCCGTAGCATTCTCCCCAGATGGCCGGCGCATCATCTCGGGCTCTTACGATCGAACGATTCGTGTGTGGAATGCCGTAACGGGAGAGACAATGGCGGGTCCATTTAGTGGACATACGAATCTGGTCCTGTCTGTAGCATTCTCCGCAGATGGTCAACGCATCGTCTCGGGCTCATCCGATCAAACGATTCGTGTGTGGGATGCTATAACAGGAGATGCGGCGACAGGCCCATTTAGTGGGCACACTAGTTCGGTTGAATCAGTTACATTCTCACCAGATGGTCAGCGCATCATCTCAGGTTCTTGGGATGGAACCATTCGTGTGTGGAATGCCACAACTGGAGGGACGGTGGCAGGCGCATTTAACGGACACAGGGGTTGGGTCGCGTCTGTAGCATTCTCGCCAGATGGCAAGCGCGTTGTCTCGGGATCGGATGATCACACAATTCGTGTGTGGGATGCCATGACAGGACAGCCAGTGACATTTATTGGGCACACGAATTCGGTCATATCTGTGGCATTCTCCCCAGATGGTCAACGCGTTGTCTCAGGGTCGCAAGATACGACAATTCGTGTTTGGAATGCGACAACAGGAGAGACGGTGGCAGGCCCATTTAGTCACGATGTCTTCGTCACCTGTGTGGCATTCTCTCCAGATGGCAAGCGCATCGCATCAGGCTCGGGCAATCGATCAATTCGTGTGTGGGATGCTACGACAGGAGAGAAGTTGGTGACTCCATTGGCTGGACACAATTCCTGGGTCTCGTCCGTGGCATTTTCCCCAGACGGCCAGCGTATCGTCTCGGGCTCGTACGATAAAACAATTATCGTGTGGAACGCTATAACAGGAGAGAAGGTGGTAGGCCCATTTACTGGGCACACAGATATGGTCACGTCTGTGATATTCACTCCAGATGGTCAGCGTGTCGTCTCAAGCTCGCATGATTCGACAATCCGTGTTTGGGATGCCTCGACGGGAGAGACAGTGGCAGGCCCATTCAGTGGGCACATAGATGGGATCTACTCTGTGGCGATCTCCCCGGACGGCCAGTGCATTGCTTCAGGCTCGGGAGACCAGACGATTCGTATGTGGAGCCCCACCACTGGAGAGAGTGTGGCAGGCCCATACCGTGGGCACACACATTCGGTCCGGTCAGTGGCATTCTCTCCGGATGGTCAGCGCATTGTCTCATCGGCACATGGATCAATTCGCATGTTGGATCTTACGACATGCAAGACGGAAAATACTGGACAGGTTGACTTCACTTACCGATCCAAGATAAACGACGAGGGATGGATATGTGGTAGCAGTGATGAACTGTTAATGTGGATCCCGCCATTACATAGGAAAAATCTTCACCGCCCAGGTGACATCTGGGCTGTGGGTGAACATGAAACACGCTTGTGTCTTTCTAATCTTGCGCACAGTCATAGTTGGGATACTTGTATTGGTACCTAGATAGAAATACTATGCCAATCTGCTGTTTTTACAGGAATGCATGCGGTGCGGTGAAGCAGACCAAGGCGGGCCGGCGTTCCGACATTTCGATTCTACGACGCGCCACGCGACGCCTCGAAATGTGAACGCTTTCTACTCTCTCATTCGATGATTATCTTGACTCACTTGACCGATTTTTTTTAGTGTTGTCAAGGTGCATTTTCACATCAAGTACGACAGCGCCCAGCCCGACGTCACAAGGGAAGGATACCTACGACTCGTTTTGCCTCGGTTTTGGCTTCGGTCCCACGTTCTCAGGACTCGCCTCCAGTTGCAAAAGTCTGAGAAGGCGAACTGATTCAATCCGAGAGGTTCGCGCTGGTGATTCCCACGTTCTCGTATTGGACCCCAAGTTGTCAACCCAGTTCGGCAATATGCAGAACGTAGCTCCGGGGGGCCGGATTCCGGAAGCAGATGAAGGAAATGTCAACTGTACTGCACATGCAGACCCAGACGGTGAGGTAGATGGTGTCGACACAAGTTCCCTACGCGCGAGCATACATCGGTGCTATGATAGAAAAGTGGAGCCAGACACGCGAAGCCATGACGTGCTAACGAAGATGGAGAACATATGGGGCACGGACAACAGTGAGGGTTCAAGATAATACACTGAACCGACATGTCTCGCCAAAGTTAGCTGCGGTCGATCGAGGATCTCAAGGAGGGATTGAGGAGGGCTGCTCAAACGCGATTTGCAAGGACCGAACTAATAAGGTACAAATTTGGTAACAATTTGCGCCGTGTTGTCTTGCGACGCTCTTCTGACCCATGGTAATTACAGCACTCTCCACATTTCTGATCGCTTCGTGGCAATAATAAAGGCTGTTCCCCATTTCTCATGCCGGCCTGCTTGACCTCCGCCTGGTTCCGCAGCCTTTCCGAACCACCCACCTTGATTAATTAACGTCGACAGGGCCAGTAGCTCCCGCAAGCAAATTCCCCGAATACGCTCAAGTTGGTGCATCGTTGTTTCGATGTCGAGATAAAAAAAAACTAACCACCGAATAAATTAGGGTGCTCTACTCGATCAACAACAAACGAAGGGATTACGTTTTATAGAACTATGGAGCGCGGCCAGGAAACGGTGATAGGTCCACCGGCGGCCGGAATTGCCGGGGAAGGTGCCGTTCTGGCGTGGTCTCTGAAAGGTATCGCGGTGGGAGACCTGACCCAGCAGGCCGCCAATATCACAAGGAACTCTAGGTGACCTACCATATTGTTGCATTGTCTTTATGGCGAGAAGATTACCTTGACTGCGAGCCGACCCTTCCCTCGCCAGAAAAGATGGAAGGGGGGTCTCATCCGGGGTCTCGTCTGCGCCCAAGAATTAGTGATTAAGTACGCTATCGAAGGTCGTCGGGTCTCCGGGAGGGTCGGTGCATGCGAGGTTTCTTATGGAAACAAGTCGAGTGTTGTGTTGGGGTGGAGGGTACGTGTCCTTAGTTTCACAACTTCCAACCACTAAGACCTCCTTTGTAGCAGGTGATGTCTGTCATGATTGGCGACCCTGGGGAGAGTACCTGGGGATCAGCTCTATATTCGGACAATCTCTTCTCCATTCATTTGCATACATCCTCCTCTCGGTATGTTCATCCCACGTATCTTTGGAATGCATTGTAAATTCATCCTTTTTTAGACGGCTTTCGCGGCAAGTGCGGCGGTACTCGTCAGTTCGTACGCCCCCTAGTGAGTCTCATCCCGTTAGCGAACGCATTAGACCCCCCATCTGACCGTGAAAGTGATGAAACGCAGCGGGCTGGCACACCAAGTTAATGACTGGGGTGCCAGGAGCGCATGAGGCGTTCTTAAATACATCGTAAGTACTGTAGTATACTGATGTGTCGATATACACGTGAAATAATAAAGACGGGCATCCGCCCTCTGTTAGAAATGAACACGAACAATGTCTCAACTAAGTAGAAGATCAAGGGATTGTCCCTGATCACAGTCACTACGGACTACATGATCACACATGCGAACACCCGCACATGAGGTGCAGGTGATGCCCGACGCCAATGCGGGCAGTATCCCACGCCGAGACAACTCACGCGTGAACTCACCAAATTCCAACAGAAAGGTAGTGCGTTCCATACAGGAAGTGAGTGTTCCCTTACTGAGTCTCGTTTTTCTGTCACTCGTGGCAACTGTAATCCCAGTCCCAGAAATTAAGGCAGTAAGTATATTGGTAGAAAATTGGTCGTTCAACTTCTGCTTCTCTATTCATTACACCAGATCTTCGGCGGCTATGTCTTCGACTCATTCTAAGTTCTTGGACCCTTCTCATCAAGGCCCTTGGCCTCGCCCTGTCAGTCTCCTCTGGACTATCTCTCGGAAAAGAGGTAAATCTTCCGTGTCTTGATCCATTTCTGTGTCTTATAATACTAGGGGCCATTGGTACACGTATCATACTATATGTCGTTCCTTTTCATGAAGCTCTTGTTCCATCGCAGTGAAGGTACGTATTTTTACTTCCGGCCCTTTAGCCCGCTCACAACACTGTAGCACAAAAACGGAAGATTTTGGCAGCGGCGGCTGCTGCAGGTGTTTCGGTGGCGTTTGGGAGCCCACTTGGTGGCGTCCTCTTTGGCTTAGAAGGCACGTCAAATGATTTCTTTTATCATTCGCGACACTCAGCCGTCGTTCCAGAACTCGACGCGTTTGGTGGCAACTTTGACGTAATGTGGCGCGGATTCGTCACCTCGGTCATCGCGGCAGTCGCGCTGCAATACGTGAACCCGTTCAAGATCTCTAAACTCGTCTTATTTCAAGTTCGCTTTCAGTTTCTTGTCCAACTCCCCGACCTGGTGATAACTGTTTACTCACAGGTGACTAATGGTAGTGATACCTGGCTGGCATTTGAGCTTGTTTGTGAAGTCCCTGGCATCTCATAAAGCGCATCTGACTTTTCACAGATTCCGTGGCTCTGTCTTTCTTTAATTGGAGTAAGCTCGTTTTGCATCTCTCCACCATCAAATCAGGTTTTTTAGCGCGAGATGTACAGGGCGTCCTTGGCTCGCTCTTGACCAAGTTGAACATCGCAGCTGCGGTATACCGAAGAAACAGTGTACTACACGAGTGGCCAATCCTTGAAGTAACAGGCGTAGCAGCAGTGACTGCCGCTGTCAGCTACTTGGTGAGAACGCCAGTGCTTGTCATCGGGAGCTTGTTTGAATATTTTTGTTTCTCCAGGTTGTTTTCCTCAGGTAAGGACTTCGACCTTGTACACGCGACTCTATCCTTATCTACGACATAGGGTTCCTGCTTCTGATCTTGTTGTTGAGATCCAGCGCGTCTACAGACTACGTACCCGCATTTCCGCTTTCTTTCCGCTGTCTGTCATTCTGTAGTTTCACTCTAAATTAGAGCATTCCGTACCTTAACTAACGTCGCCCCTTAATTTTCGTCTCGTAGTTAAATACCCTCGCTCGCTCGCACCGTCCACCTCAGACATCGCTCGTACACGCGCGATACTGAGGTGAGAATACTTTACATTCGTTTACCTTTTCATAACGCTCACGCCTAGTAGTACTTTGTGATCTATCTAGGTGAATACATTTAGACATCGCTCGTACACGCGCGATACTGAGTAGTACTTTGTGATCTATCTAGTTCGCCTCGCGCGTGTCCCGAGCTCCCGTGACTTTCCCATAACCTACAGGTTATGGGCCCTGCCGAGCGTCGCTAAAACCCCGCATTATCTCCTATCGCCTATCGCTTCAAATCAGTATGACTGCTGCCTCATCCTCTTCATCTTCCGCATCGCCCTCCACTTCCGCACCCACTCCTGGCCCATCGCAAACCATCGAACAACTCCCTGCCAACATCCCTCGTCTTGAACCGGATGGCTCCAACTGGGCCATATTCCTTATTCGTTTCCGGGAGGCGATGCAAGTAACTCGCCGATGGGGTTTCTTCGACGGCTCCAACGCGAAGCCACGGCCGAAAGACCCTCTCAACCCCACCGATGAGGAGAACGCCGCCGCGGAAAAGTGGAACTACGACGATCTAGTCGCGCAGTATCTACTATCCCAACGACTCCCGGATTCAACGGTCGTTCGCATGGGTGCGTACCCGACCGCCCACCTTCGTTGGGGACGGGTCTGCGATGAGTTTACCGCCAAGAGTGTCTACGCACAAAACGATCTCGAGAACAGTTTCTACGAGATGCGTTGCCCCAGAGGAGGCGATGTCCGCGCTTTCCTGACGAGCGTGCGACTCAAGCGCGAAGAGCTTGTAGCCGCCGGTGTTCCCATCACACAAAAGGAATACCAGCGAACGGTACTCAAAGGTATCCTGGAAGAGCTCGCGCGCTTCGCGGCGGGTATCCTCTCTTCCGCTCGCCTCATCCACCACGTCACCACCGTCGACACTGAGTCACTCATCGATCACATTTGCGAAGAGGCCGATCGTTTGAAGAACCGTCGGGCAAAGTCTCACCCAAACCAGTCCGGGGCCAAGTCACAAGCCGCCGGAGACGAAGCTCTCGCAGCTACGGGGTCCGAGAGCAGAAAACGGCGCCGCAAGGGCAAATGCCACAATTGCGGCAAGCCAGGTCACTGGGCGCGGGAATGTCGATCTCCCAAGAAGGAGGAGAAGCCAGGCAACGAAGCACAGAAACCGGAGACGAAGCCTGTCGGGTCGGCGAACGCTGTCGCGACCCACGACGAGGACGTCGACGAGTGCTGGGTCGTGGATCTCACTCCGGAGGCATCAGACTCGGGGAGTGTCGCCCTCATTGACGAGAGCGACTGGCTGTACGAAGAGCCAAACGACGAAGTCGCAGCGGCTGCAACTGCGCCTACCAGCAGCAACAGGGGGGAACGCATCGAGTTATACGACTCGGGCACAACACGGCACATCTCCCCCTACAAATCCGATTTCGCCACCTACACCGTCCTTGATCCCCCAGTTTACCTCAATGCCGCGAACCAACAAAAGTTCCCAGCCATTGGCACCGGCACCCTCGCCATACACGCGCCCAACGGCAGCGCCGAATCTATTATCACCCTCGCTGACGTGCTCCATGCGCCGGCCGTCGGATACACCTTGGTATCGATCGGCGCGCTGGACAAGAAGGGCTACCGCACCACCATTGGTGACGGCCACCTCGAGCTGTACGCTCCAGCGGGCGGGCGCATCGCGCGCATTCCGCAAACAGACCGCGGCCTGTACCGCATCACCCACCCCGTCGAATCAGCCCACTCTGTCGAGACCATCTCGGTCATGGAGCTACACCGCCGAATGGGCCACATCGCGCCAGCCAGCGCACGCGCTCTCGTCGAGAAGAAACTCGTCACAGGGATCAAACTGGATCCCGACTCACGAGAGGCGGAGTGCGACGCATGCATCTTCGCGCGTGCAACCCGCAAGCCCGTTCCGAAAATGCGAGTGGGGCCCCAAGCTCAACGATTCGGCGAGGAGGTGCACACGGACGTGTGGGGACCGTCCCCCGTCACTACTCGACGTGGGTGCAGATACTTCATCACTTTCACGGATGACGCCACCCGCTACACCGTCACTTACGTCCTGCGCACAAAAGCAGAGGCCCTCGGCGCGTACAAGGCGTTCGAGGCGTGGGCACTCGCGCAACAGTATTGCGCCGCCATCAAAGTCCTTCGATCGGACCGCGGCGGCGAATACCTCAGCGAGGCGTTCGACCAGCACCTCCAAGCAGCCGGTACTGCACGTCGCCTAACCGTGCACGACACCCCTCAACTTAACGGCGTCGCCGAACGCCTGAACCGAACGCTCGTTGAGCGCATTCGGGCGTTCACCCACACGAGCGGCCTCCCCAAATTCCTCTGGGGCGAGGCGCTGCGGCACGCCACGTGGCTGAAAAACCGCACAGCGACACGCGCCCTCGACGGCCTGACGCCTTACCAGGCTCTGCTCGGACGCGCACCCGACCTCTCGGGCTTGCAGCGATGGGGCACGACGATGTGGGTACACGACGCGGACGGCAGCAAGCTGGATGCACGCGCACGGGAGGGCCGTTGGCTCGGTTTCGACACCGAGTCACACGCGCACAAAGTGTATTTCCCAGCCACGCGCAAAGTTACGACCGAGCGCAACGTGTATTTCAGCACGGCACAGCAGCTCGAGGGGGAGGAACTTGTGATTCCTGGTACGGAAGGCGAGCAGCGTGCCGCGCGACCAACCCCCTCAACTCCTACCTCTCCACCTCCTCTCACACCCATCAAGACCCTCGCGCAGCGCGCGCTGAGCTCCTCATCACCTCCCTCACCACTCACACCCCTCTCGGAGTCGTCAACCACCTCGGCATCCGAAGATGTGGACGGCGACGACGAAGCCGACCCGTGGAGGACCCCACGGCCGAAACGGAATCGTAAGCCCTCGCGCACCCTTCGCGATTTGCTGAACGGCGCGGGCGTGACATCAGCACGCCGCTCTGACCCGCAGGTCGCCGTCGGACTCCAATTGCCGGGTGGATTCGATGAAGTCGAAGAAACAGGGGGAGTGTGGTCCGTCGACGCAGCGTTCGCCGCACTCGAGGACTCTGGCTGGCTCGAGCACGTTCTCGCCGCCGAGACCGCAGAGGCGGAGGCCCTCGAGCCACGAACGCTCGCCAAGGCAAAGCGCCGCCCAGACTGGCCCTTCTGGGAGAAGGCCATCACCGAGGAGCTCGCCACGCTCAACGCGGCCGGCACTTGGCGCCTGGAAGAAGCACCACCCGGAGCCAACGTCATAGGCTCGAAGTGGGTCTTCAAGGCGAAGAAGGACGCCGCGGGGAGCATCGCCCGCTACAAGGCGAGGCTTGTCGCCCAAGGCTTTTCGCAGATCGACGGTGTCGACTACGACGACACGTTCGCACCGGTCGCGAAGCTCGCGTCGTCGCGCGCGATCATCGCGATGGCCAACCGTCTCGGCCTCGTACTGCACCAAGTCGACATAAAGGGTGCGTACCTTAACGGCGTGCTACGGGACGACGAGGTCCTGTACATGCGACAGCCTCCCGGTTACCCAGCGCCGGCCTCGGGGACGAAAGTCCTTCGTCTGCAGAAGGCTTTGTATGGCCTGAAGCAGGCCGGGCGCCGCTGGTACCAGACCTTCACAACCATCCTATCTACCCTGGGGTTCGCGCAGTGTTCCGTGGACCAGGCCGTCTATCACAAAACAAACGCGAAAACGCGCAAAACCGTCGTCATCGCCGTCCACGTCGACGACTGCACGATCGCGGCCAGCGATTCGCGCCTAGTCGAGGACTTCAAGACTGGCCTCGGCAAGCATGTCGAAGTCACCGACCTCGGCGAACTTCACTGGATGCTTGGCATCGAGGTGAAGCGCGATCGCGAGGCCAGCACCACCCACCTCTCTCAAAGGGCGTACATCGACGCCATCCTCAACCGCTTCAACCTCGCCGACCTCAAACCCTTATCCACCCCGATGGACGTGCAGGTCAGGCTCACGACGGAGCAGGCCCCTGCGAGCGCGGCCGAATTCGCGGCCATGCGCGACGTCCCCTACCGCGAGGCCGTCGGCGCCCTCAACTGGGCAGCACTCGCGACGCGCCCCGACATCTCATTCGCCGTGTCCACCGTGGCACGCTTCGCAACGAACCCAGGGCCCGTGCATTGGGAAGCCGTCAAGCGAATCTTTCGCTATCTGGCTGGCTCACGCGACCTGTGGCTCTCGTACGGCGAGACGCGACGCGCCCTCACTGGGTACACCGACGCAGATGGCAGCATGGCTGAGGATCGCCGCGCCATCTCCGGTTACGCGTTCCTCATCGATGGCGGCGCCGTCTCGTGGTCCTCGAAGCGGCAGGAGATAGTCTCCCTGTCCACCACGGAGAGCGAGTACGTCGCGGCGACGCACGGACTGAAGGAGGCGCTCTGGTTGCGCAGCCTCCTCTCCGAGCTGTTCGGCCCCTTCAAAGACTCGACCACGATGCTGTGCGACAATCAGTCGGCCATCGCGCTCGCCTGCGATCACCAATACCATGCCCGCACGAAGCACATCGACGTGCGATACCACTTCATCCGGTGGGTCGTCGACCAAGGCGTCGTCCGGCTCGTCTATTGCCCGACCGCAGACATGGTAGCGGACGTACTCACCAAGGCGCTTCCATCTCCCAAGGTTAAGCACTTCGCTGCCGGACTTGGGCTACGCGCGAAGTGAGGGGGAGTGTTGAGATCCAGCGCGTCTACAGACTACGTACCCGCATTTCCGCTTTCTTTCCGCTGTCTGTCATTCTGTAGTTTCACTCTAAATTAGAGCATTCCGTACCTTAACTAACGTCGCCCCTTAATTTTCGTCTCGTAGTTAAATACCCTCGCTCGCTCGCACCGTCCACCTCAGACATCGCTCGTACACGCGCGATACTGAGGTGAGAATACTTTACATTCGTTTACCTTTTCATAACGCTCACGCCTAGTAGTACTTTGTGATCTATCTAGGTGAATACATTTAGACATCGCTCGTACACACGCGATACTGAGTAGTACTTTGTGATCTATCTAGTTCGCCTCGCGCGTGTCCCGAGCTCCCGTGACTTTCCCATAACCTACACTTGTAGCCAACTTGTTTCAAGAGTGTGACCCTCAACGCATTGACTTCCACGGATTGTGCAAGTGAGGCTGTAACTGTTCTTCAGTTTTGCCGTAGTTGGGTATTGAAGACTCGGCAACCTGACTGCGATGTGGGAGAACGTGTTTCTACTGATATTAACTGGAGTGGTGAAGATCGCTTTCACTGCATGGACGTTCGGCATGATGGTGGGATATTCTCACCGAACCTTAAAAGAATGATAACGAGGAGATTCAGGTCCCAGCTGGCATTTTCTTGCCAACGATCGCCATAGGCGCGGCTTTTGGGGGTGTAGTTGGCCTGCTGACGTATGACTTTTGATTCATTGATGCAGCACTAAGCTTGATGCATTTTTTCTTCAGCCAGGGTCTGTATCGCGCATATCCAAAGGCGTGGTTCTTCTCTGCCTGTCCGCCAGATCTGACAGTTCGTTGCATCTATCCCGGTTTCTACGCCGTTATTGGTGCGTCATCCATGGTGACAGGCATTACTAGGATGACTGGTACGTGGACCGCAGCCCTTGAGCGATGACCATGCTTATGAGCTGCTGAAGTCTGGCTCGTCGTGATCGTCTTCGAGGTACAGTGCAGGCGCATCCAACAGGACAACGGTCTGCTGACATTCGCACGTTCACTCACAGCTGACGGGTGCCCTATCGTGTTGGAATACGGTGAGTCCACGTGCGAGACATCTCGGCGTCGGACGTCGGCCCCGCATCGGTGTCGGGCATCGGCTGCACCTCGTGCGAATGCATGCGTGATCGTGTCGCCCCGTGAGTTAGTGCATGCCCTGGCGGTGTGGGATAGGAAGATATGAGATGTTAGCGTAACCTTGCAACACGATCTTTATGGTACTGGTTGTGATCAGGGACAATCCCTCGATCTAGTAGCCAATGGAGTGCGGCTTTCCGCATATTGTTTTCACCTATTGTTAGTTGGTCTTTACGATGTATTTAAGAACGCTGTATGCGCTCCTGGCACCCCAGTCGATGACTTGGTGTGCCAGCCCACTGCGTTTCATCATATCACACGTGCTTCCGATCATGATTTTGGTCATGACCTCAAAGTGGATTGCTGACGCACTTGGCCCAGACGGAATATATGCGTCGTGGATCGCGCTGTGCCATTATGGACAAATATGTTCCAGCTTGGTTACCATGAAGAGTGGGACCAGATCAGTGCATGTAAAACAATCCACCTCAGTAACCCATGGCTAGGTAGCTCAGTTGGTAGAGCACCTGGTATATATCCAGAAGGCCTGGGTTCAAACCCCAGTCTGGTCACTATTATGCAAAACTCTAACAGGTTATGGGCCCTGTCAGCGTAAATGTGCCAGATTAAGGGGGAGTGTTGGATTAGTAATCTGTCACATGACCTGGACAAATATGTTCCAGCTTGGTCACCATGAAGAGTGGGGCCAGATCAGTGCATGTAAAACAATCCACCTTGGTAACCCATGGCTAGGTAGCTCAGTTGGTAGCAGCACCTGGTATATATCCAGAAGGCCTGGGTTCAAACCCCAGTCTGGTCACTATTATGCAAACTCTAACAGGTATGGCTCACAGCCTTTGGGTTTCGGGACAATTGTGAGATAGCAGCAGATGTGATGACACCCGCTGACAAATTGGTTGTCTTGCGTGAGGGGGTTCACCGCTTGGCAAGCTTAGTCAGTACAGCTTCCTGTTTGCAACAAGGGAATTTATCGGGTTGACTTCCACATGAACAGAGAGGGTCTCTGAGGGTGTTGGACACCTGGAGCTTCCCCGTTGTATGAGACGGGATATTGTTGGGCTATGTGGCACACGAGAAGCTCAAGGGTTTCATTGGTTTGTACTTCATTTTCCCCTGCAGTTGCGGATTAGCTGAGCCTCCCGCATTAAAGAACCTTTACTTTCCGGGACCGGCGCATGTTGAATATACCAGTATCTCACATAATGGTGCAAGGTAGTGACGATACATTCGTGAAAAACCACATGCAAATAGACTGAATACATCAGTGAAACCCATGTGGGCCCATGTGGTCAATGTAGACATATAGGATGTATGGGCCCATTTTATAAAACTGCTGAATTGATCAGATGGGCCCATTGTTGCCACCAAAGCATATTGCCAATGTATGTGAATGGGCCCATTGCTGCTGCCCAGGCATGCTACCAAGATGCTCAAATGGGCCCATTGTTGCTGCTTTGGCATGCTGCTGATGTTTGTGAATGGGCCCATCTGTGCTTCTCAGGCATGTTGCCAATATGTTCTGATGGGCCCATCTGTGCTGCTTTAGCATGCTGCCAATGTTTTTGAATGGGCCCACTGGTACTTCTCAGGCATGCTGCCAATATGTTCTGATGGGCCCATCTGTGCTGCTTCAGCATAGTGATGGGAAGGTTCAGGTCTGAACTTCGGTCCGAACCCGAACCTACCTGAACCAGACCCTGGTTCAGGGTTTGGGTTTGGGCATTGGCCTGAACTGGACTGATGGTTCCATTCGGGGTTCGGCAAAATCCCAAGATTTGAGAACCGCTTTCGAATGGAGTTCGAACCAAACCGTTGATATTAGTTGCCGTAGCTGGCCAAAATTTATGGCTGCCTAAAATTTTTTGATGAAAGTTTTAAAATGAAAGTATATTACAGCTCGGCCCATTTCAAATGTGCAAAAGTGTGTGCGAGATGTCGCATTTGCGTCTGAAACTGTGTAGTAATAGCGTGGGACCTTTGGTGTGGTGCTATGTGGCGCTGTGTGGCAACCGCATTGCGACTTCCAAGTCGTTGTTATCCCCCCCCAATCCCTCTCCTATCGCTTCCTCATTGTGGCCTCATCATCAACATCCGCTTCCTCCAATTTGTGCAGGAAGATGCCCTTGTCATACGTGCTGTTTTTTTGGCTGCAATCTGGCTTTCTGGTGACCATCCACCACCCCTACAATGTCCGGACTTTCCCCCCCTCCGGGGATTTTACTGCTGTCCCTGTCCCCCTCAGTGGTTGGATCATAACGCTGTCATCTCTTGTGGTGAGTTACTCATCATTTCTATTGATTCCAATCTAGCTAGACTGATACACTCAAAGAGGAGTGATCCGCACACATTCGGCTTCCTTCCTGGTGTCTGGCCAAAGGGAAATGCATAAAATCGTGGTATGTCCCTGTCCCTACGCTATCGAAAAGTCCATCCCACTCATTTTTTTCAAGAGTATTGCTATGTCTTCAACCACGTCTGACCTTGGCCATGCCGTCTGACCTGATGGCACCTTGAAAGATGCCTCGGAGATGGACTGGTCTTTTGATGTGGACAAGTCAATTCCTTTCCCTGTAGACAGCATCTCTGGTGCACGCAGGACTAGTCATGTTCATCGCCCATCTCAACGGGCTCTTGAAGCAGCCGAAGCGGCCTCCTCAACGCACTCTGCCAGCACTCGTCTGGATGCCAAACGCAAGGCTCTGGCTCCAGCTGAAGTGGCCTCATCGATGTTCTCTGCCAGCACTCGTCCAGATACCAAATGCAAGGCCCAGGCCCCGACAACTGCCACCATCCCCAATCGTAGTGTCAAGCGCAACGTTGTCATCAATCTCGATGATGATGTCGTGGATGACAGTGACGACGGTGCTACCATGGAGCCCAACACAGACCCTGCGTCTGACAATTATGAGGCCATTAAGGCCATGGCTGACGCTGACAATGAGGTACGTTTTTCGTCTCCCTCTTGAATGTCGTACTCACCTTACTTCTCAGGCTATGACCTTCTCCCAAGAAAGGCGTGCCACCGCCAACATACTTCTCATATTCTATCGACAGAAAAACTTCATCCATCCAGACATGGGGAAGATTCTGGATGGCCATTGGTGCAAGATATGTCGGTAAGTCTTTACCTCTTCTCACTTTTTCTTTCGCTAACTGGATATGCATGAAGGAAAAACATGTCGATCAAGCGCATGTCATGCTTTTTGACTGGAAGTACAAGTTCGCTGCGGATGCACATTGTGAGGCACCACGCACAAATTTATCGCCAGCGCTGCAAGGCAGTTGGTATTGAGCCAAATCCTCGTGCGCTTTTTCGCACACTGGCTGACTCGAGTGATGGGTAAGTTTTTTTTTTTTTTTTTTTTTGAGTCGCCTCGCTGATTCAATCTGCCCCAGTCAAACATCTCTTGATGGTGTTGTCATGTATGAGCCTAAGGTCCCCATGTTTACAACTGCAGGGCTTCTAGACCACATTGTTGAGGTTGTCGTTTGCGAAGATGAGGTAAGTGGGACCATATGTCAGTGTCCACACGTTCTGATATCTTTTCACATCTCTAGGCTTTCTGTTTGATTGAGAGTGAGAGTTTTCGCCGCCTCCTCAAGTTCTGCTGGCCATCCCTTTCAGAGCGGGACATCCCACATCGCCACACCCTTTGTGCAGAGGTACTTCGGCATGTCAAAACTACGGAGGAAAGGGTTCGTGAGAACCTGAAGAAGCTCCCCTCCAAGGTTTCTTTTACCTTCAACACATGGACCTCATCACCAGGTGACCCATACTTATCTATTACAGCACACTATGTAGATGCGCCTGCCAACCTCCCAAGTGCATGGGAGATGAAGTCAGAACAGCTCATCTTCCAGGAGATTGAGGGAAGACATACTGGTAAGAACATGGGGGATATTATAGCCCAGACTTTAGATAGCTACAACCTACGTGACAAAGTATGATTTCCATTGCCCTAGATATTTCACCGCACTAATTGTTCTGTTCTATAGGTTGGCTGGTTTACAAGTGACGGCGCAGCTGTGAATCGTACCATGCTTCGGGTACTCCAGAACAGCCCATTGACTGAAACTGATTGGACTGCCAAAGACCATGACATGTTGTGAGTGATTGCGTGTCCGAAATGTTTTGCTCTAATGTGACATAGGTGCATGGAGCATGCTCTTCATCTCGCAGCCAAGCACTTTATCCAGACTATCACACCACATTTTGGCAAGAAGCCTGGTACCTTTGGCACTGATCCCACCTCCGAAGAAGAAGATTTTGCCTCGGACAATGAAGACGAAGATGAAGGCATCGACTTGGGTGATTCGCTTGGAAAAGCAATCACCCTTGTGAAGCAGATTCACGACTCGCCGCAAGCACGGGCCTTTTTTTGCGCGACCTGCAGTCAAGTTGGGCTCACCCTGCTTGAGCTAATCCAATGGGTTCGCACTCGCTGGGGATCAATGTTCCAGTGCCTGGAACGTTTTATCAAACTCAGGACGGTGTGTAAAGGGATTTTATTATTATATTGAGCTGTGACTTACAGTTCTCAATAGGCAATTACCCAATTTATTCTCCTTGCTGATGCAAGTGACGTTGTGCCTAACCTCTCCAACCAACGCTACTATGCAGACTTCCACTTGACTCAGAAGGATTGGGAGTATCTTGAGGATATTAGGGACGTGCTGAGGGTAAGCTCCCTGACTTGTTTCGGACAGTTCTTGGACCTCACTCACATTATCTAGGAGCCGTCAAATGTCCAGCAGATGTTCTCAAGTGATCGTGCACCTACTGTCTGGCGGATCATACCAGCCTTCGAATTCCTCATCAAGCGTTGGGAAACAATGGCCGCCCATCCCAAGCACCAAAGACTGACAAACGTGCTCAATGAAGGCCTTGCAAGCCTCCACAAATGGTATGGCCATGCCAGCAGCACATCAGCTGCATACTTTATTTGTCTCGGTACGCGTTCTCCCTCTTGTGCTTTGTCACTTTAGGGCCCTATGCTAACTTGTTGCTAGTTCTTGATCCCAACTTCAAGGATATATATTTCCGAAGCCAATGGGACAGCGAGCGGTATGCCACTGGCATGAGACAGCTCAGTGAAGTAGTAAGTTGTCCGCAACCAGAATCCGTGCACACTTTGTGTGACGCTCCATTATATTAGAGTCTATTGTACTGACAACACTTAGTTTGATAGGTATTATGTTATGCCTGCACCAACAACCACGATAACCGGAGGCAGCAAAGGGAAGGAACCACTGTTTCACTACGGTGGTTCCTTCCTTTTCAGTGCTGTTCAGGCATTTCAACAGCAACATGACACTGCCAGTGGCCCTCGTGAAGAACTTCAACAATGTTACGCCCTAGCAGGGGCGTGGGTTCTGAAGGTTTCTAATCACACAAGTATCAAGCGAAGACTTCTGTTGTCTTATTGCTATGAAATACAAGTGGCAAAAGTGTGGCACAGGGTGCAGCACTACTCTGTAATATAGGACTCCTCGTCCGAAGTGTCTGACACTTCTCTACACTTGATCTTGCTAGTGCACAGAGTATAACAGGTGTGACGCGTTGATATAGTTCAACTGCAAAGACTTCGAAGTGTCCTGGTTAGGGACTGAGGTAGGGGATGCACAAGAGGAGGAGAATGAGGCGAGGTCACACCAAAGTACGGAGGCAAGGTTGCTAGATTGCAAACGAAGCCAAGTCTGGCTTCCTACGGTCTATGGTACAGGTTTATATAGGACAGGGTTCCAAACAACATGAACACAAGTCCACACAATATCAAAGAGACTAAACAGAGTAAGCAGACGTGCGAAACAAGAAACAGTGCCACTAGTAACAGTAGCTCCTTTGGTAACAAGGTATAGTACAGAAGGGGATAGGCAGGGTGGAGACATACTGTGACTTAGGTCCGAAGCGTCGGATCATAACATGAGCCCCTCTCTAAGTCAACTCTCCCTAGAGTGCTTCGAAGTCCATCAGGTCATAGACATCGTTGTCTACATCGTTGGAGGGGGTGCTTTCGTGAGGGAGGGGGCAGCGATGTTGGCGAAGGAAGTTGAAGGGACCATGGGCCCCACACTTGCGACAATTTTCATACTTGGGGCACTTGATTTCTTCGTGGCTGTTGCTGGTAAAACACTTGCCACACCACTGAGTGTGTTCTTCTGGGGCTGGCCAGAGGCACTGATAGGGGAAGTGGTCAGTGCTAGAACACCTCCAACAAAACTTCTGTTTTTGAGGGCAGGCGAAGGAGAGGTGGTCTTCAGACTGACACCTGTAACAAAGTCGAATGGTGCCAGTCTCCTTCTTGTTGGCTCTGCGCTTGCGTCTCTTCTTCCTTTCTGCAGAGGGGCTAGGTCCTTCTGGTTCATCGTGGAGTCTTGGCATGGAGTGGTAGCGAGGTGGAGCAGGGGCAGGAATGTGGTGGACTTCAAAGGGGTGAGTTTCTTCTTCTGGAGGAGGGGGGTGTAGTGTGAGCCATCGGTCTGCAATCCGGACATAGGCCTTGTGTTCTTGCAGCCTCCTTCGGGTGCTGGTTAGTTGCATGTCCATGTTGAGGAGGTGCCTTTTGAGGGGCTCCATCGTCTTGTACAGGCCTTCAATCTCCTTTTGGAGGGCCTTCTGGTTTTGCAAGAGTCGGCGAGTCCTGGAGATTTCTGCTGTGAGGCGGTCATCTTTCAGGTCTTCTAGGACTTCATCGACTTGTTTGGCTGTGGGGGAAGCTTCGTCCAAGTTCTGCATCTGAGCTGGGGTGATAGGGGGAGCTGGATTGTGGGGGTCATCGTCTCTGGGAAGGAGGAAGAGGGGGAGGCCATAGTGAGGGAGGTTTTTGCCCATGGTGCCGATGACATCTTCTTTGTTTTCGCTGATCTTGATCCATTTGGCATCCTTTTGGATGTATGAGGTTGGGTCAGCGTCGTCAGGGATGAGGAAGTGGACATAGCGGCTGCTCCAGGGGTCATTCAGGAAGAAGGGGTAGCCAGGGTCGTCATCTTCTTCGGCAGTGATGTGCATCCTTTCATAGTTAATGGGGAGTGCGTCCATGATTGGGTCGTTGATTATTTCGCTGAGGCGAGCCATGGTCACTCTAGGATCAGGGGGGGAGGTGGTAGGTCGGTGTATCTCGGGAGTAGGGGGAGCTGTGTGTCCAGGAGGGGGAACGCGAAGGGCTATTCCTCCTCCTTCTGTTTCTATGACGCTGGGCATGGTGGGATCGATGGGTTGTGGTTCCTGGATGAGTGAAGGCAAGGAAGGGGGTTGTGCTGGGAAGGGAGAATAGCCAGAGGAGGGAGTGACAGAGGGTGTTTCATCAAAGGAGCCTCTTTCCATGGCACGAGCAACGAGACATTCTACAGAGGAGGAGCGAGAGGGCATGGTGAGGAAGCTAGTGGGGAAGGTGGTTGCTGTTCGTACTGTTACTTCCTTTCATTTTAACCATTGCTTTGCTCCTTCGCTTCTGGGGTTGCTTTCGAAGTGTTCCTGAATAAGTTCTGGGGCGTTGAGGTTCTTTTCTGGTTCCCAACTGTTGTGTGCATCGGAGTATCCTTTCCACTTGATTAGGAACTGTAACTGGTTCCTGTGGCGTCTTGTTTCTAGTACTTTCTCGACTTCCCACTCCTGTTCTCCATCTACTAGATCTGGGGGTGGTTCCGTAAAGTTCTTTCCATGTATGGAGGTTTCTTTGTATGGCATCAGGAGGGACGCATGGAATACTGGGTGGATCCGCCATTGATGGGGAAGTTTCAGGGCATATGTGGTGGCGGAGATCTTCTTTGTGACCCTGAAGGGTCCATATCTTTTTGGGGCTAACTTGAAACTAGGGTGCGTTGTTTTCAAGTTCCTGGCATCCAACCACACGCTATCTCCTTCTGTGTGTTGTTCGAAGCGAGAGGATCCTTTGTAGAGTGACTGTGCATGGGTAATTGCTGCTTGGGCGGTCCTTCTGGTTTCCTGGATTCGCTCTAATCTCTCTTGTGTTCCTGGTACTGTGGTCGTTCTTTCTGGTTGGTGTACTCTTGGGATGTACCCAAGGATTAATTCGTAGGGTGCCTTTTTGGTGGTTGCGCTTGGCCAGGAGTTGTGGGTGTACTGTGCCAGTGGTAGTAGCTCCGTCCAATTGTCTTGTTGATGGTTTATGAACATTCAGAGGTACTGTTCTAACCACTGGTTTGTTCACTCTGATTGTCCATCTGTTTGTGGGTGGTATGCTGTGCTGATGTTTTGTTCTATGTCGAGCACTCTGCACAGTTCTTTGATGAACTTCGCTGTGAATCTGGGGTCTCTGTCAGAGATGACCCTTCTTGGTAGTCCATAGTGTGGCAGGACAGTTTTGGCATAGAGTTTTGCCACTCCTTCTGCATCTATTGTTTCGCTGCATGGGATAAAGAAGGCTGCTTTGGAACAGTCATGATCTGTGATGGTGAGAATTGTGTCATTGTCTTCTGATTGGGGTAGCTTTGTGATAAAGTCTAGAGCGATGGTTTCAAAAGGGAGTGCTTCTGGGTTAGTCTTGATGGGGAATATCGGTGGTTTTGGGTTCCCAGGGAAGTTCTTGTTTGATTGGCATGTGGCACAGCCCTTTACATATGCGGATATGTCGTCTTTCATGTTTGGCCACCAAAAGTCTTGTGACACTAGCCACAAGGTCTTTGTTATTCCGGGGTGTCCAGCTGTTTTTGTATCGTGAAACAGAGAAATTACCCCCCTCTTTAGCGGTGTGTTGTCCACAACCACCAGTTTGTCGCCTCTCCACCAGTGTTTGCCTTGTTTTACTAGGTGGAAGGGGGCGGCCCACTTGTCCAGAGTGTCTTGGTGGTCTAATTGGTGTGCCATGACCTGGTCATCTATCCTTATGGAGAGAGCGGAGTTTGCGAAGATGGTTGGGGTCAGGACCACTACATCAGTGTTATCCCCTGCTCCAGTGTCATGGTCAGGGCGTCTTGACAGGGCATCAGCATGGTTTTGGGGTCCGGGTTTGTGGTGAAGTTTGATGTGATAGTCTGCAAGTCTGGGGATGTAGCGCACCACTCTCCTATTGATTTGTCGAGGGTGGCGATAATATTCTAGGTTTTTGTGGTCTGTAAACACTGTGATTTCGTGGGGGGATCCTAAAAGAAGGTGTCTCCAGTGTTCTAGTCCTCTGATTACTGCCAGGAGTTCCCTGTCATGGATGTCATAGTTGCGCTCTGCTTCTGAAAATGATTTGGAGAAGTATCCCACAGCTTGTGGTTTGTTTCGGCTGTCTCTTTGTGTTAAGATTGCCCCTGTGGCGAAAGCGGAGGCATCTACTTCTAGTTCGAAAGGTTTGTCCATATCTGGTTGACATAAGATAGGGTCTTTGCACACAAGCATGATGAGAGCTTCTAAGGCTTCTGCTGCTTCCTTTGTCCATCTGAAGGGTCCTTCTGACGTCTTTATCGTGTCCGTGATGGGTCTTGCTAAGTGAGCGAAGTTGGGGATGAAGGGTCGCTGATAACTTAGTGTCCCCAACACGCTTCTTGCTTGTTTGACTGACTTGATGTCCCTTGGCCAGTCTTTTAGTCCTTCTACCTTCTTTGGGTCGATTTTGATTTGAGACCCATCGATGACAATGCCTAGGTAGTGGATCTTCCTTTGTTCGAACACGCATTTCGACGCTTTAAGGAAATAAGATTCCTTTTCACAGATTTCCAAGAACTCGTGTACAATTTGTCTGTGGTGCTCTGTATCTTCTTCTGTGGCTATCAGGACATCGTCCATGTACACAAATAGTTCTCTTGGGTATTTGTCCATAAGTGGTCGAAGTATTCTGCTCATGGTTCTTGCAAAGGTGGCTGGTGCATTTGTGAGGCCGAAGGTCATGACTCGAGGGATGAACAGCCCTCTTGGTGTCTTGAAGGCTGCCTTCCACTGGTCTTCCTCTTTTATGCGGATATTATGGTACCCCCATCTGATATCGAACTTTGAGAACAGTGTTTTCCCATTTAAGTTGGTCAGGATGTCGGAGATGAGAGGTAGTGGGTAAGTGTCTTTTATTGTCCAGGTATTTAGGGGTCTGTAGTCCAGGATAGGGCGCAACCCTCCGTCTGTTTTCTTTCTGAAGAAGAAGGAGGAAGCGTAGGGGGAGCTTCCTTCATAGATGTATCCTTTTGCTATGTTTTCGTCGAGATATGCCTTCAACTCCTTGTCTTCTTCTGGAGTCAAGGGGTAGATTTTGCAATTGATCTTGTTGGGTGCATCTGGTCGCAATGTGATGGGATGGTCTTCCTCTCTTTCTGGGGGAAAGCGCTGTGCTTCTTTGTCTGAGAATACTTTGTTGTGGCGCTGGTATTCTTCTGGGATTGCGGTTTCTTTTACTGGGTCAAAGGTTGTTTTGGTTGCTGCCGCTTTCGCTTCTTGGTGTCACTTTCTTCGGAAGCGGTACCCTCCTGTCAGGATGGTGACTGCTTCTCCTTTCAGCTCTTGTTTCTTCCAGTCTATGTCTGGGTTTTCATGTTCAAACCAGGGGTATCCGAAGATCATTCTATCTTCTCCTAGGCTGGTTACGAAAAACTGGAAAGGAGTTTCTTCTTCTCCTCTTTTTATCCATAACTGGCATGTTTCTGTCATGGTGCCATCTTTGTTTAGCGATCCATCTACATTCCGGACCAATCTGGGTGGTTTCAAAGGAGTGGTTCCCAGCTCAAGTTTTTGGATTAGGTTTCGGTCGATTAGGTTGTCTGTTGCACCACTGTCCAGTAGCACATTTATGCGAGCTTCTTTGTAGTAAAGGCGAACGAGGACTTTGATTGTCATAGCACTATCTCGAACACTATACATTGAATTGGCCTCCCTGTCAGCTCTCACAGGTCGGCATCGCAAAAATCCTGATCTAAGGCATAGTAGCGTCTCTTTTCGTCCTCAGTCATGCCTTGGACGAGTGCATGGGCTTGTCGGACTTTATCCTCAGTTGTGGTAGCAGCCACCGATGAGGTGCTTGCTTCTGGGGTGTATGGGGGTGCAGTGTCCGCTTCTTGGGTGTCTGTGGCTCTGGCTTTGGTTTGGTTGGTGGTGTTTTGTCGTTGACAGTTCCTAGCCATGTGTCCTTGCTGTCTGCATTTGAAGCAGCGTCCTTCTTTCATAAGGGCTTTCTTTTCTTCTTCGGTAAGCTTCTTAAAGGGGGTGGAGGTGGTGGCATCTACATCCATCGCATTTGGGTCTTGCTTTGGTCGTCCTTGATGGACATTCTGGGTTGGCCCTGGGTTTCTGTTCCCTGGTCTGGCTTTTAGCAGCTTCCAGCGTTGGTGTTCTGCTCTGGCAGCGGTTTGCCACTCGTCCATGGTGTTTGGGATGGTGGTTCGCATAAGGCAAGCACAATACAGTCCTGTGGGTAGTCCTCTTTTGAAGAATTCCACCGTTCCAGGGGCATCTCTTGCCCATCCTGCTATTCCTGCAAGGTGTTCGAAGTCGAGGATGTAACTGTCCAATGCTCCACCCTGCATCGTTAAATTGATGAGCTTCTGGTAGGCTCTTTCTTTGTTTAGAGTGTCGGTCCAGTCTCTGTTGAAGGTGTCGAGAAAACCGTCCCAAAGGTCTTTGCTGTTTTTGGTGAGGGCTTTGGTGGGGTCTGCTAGTGCCCCTTCCATGTCATCTTCGGTTTGGTTGACCCACAGCTGTACACCGGGTCCTTTGAACATTGTAAGGGCGAATAGTACCCGTGCATAAGGTTCTTTGATGAGTTCATTCTCGCTATTTAACTTGATGTATCGTAGTAGTTCTCTTTTGAACTGACCACTCTCTGTTCTATCTCCGGTGAACGGAGTAGGAGGTGCTCCTTTGAGTCCTCCTGAGCTCGTTGTTGGTGTTCCTCCTGTTCCGGTGCTTGAGCTGGTACCTGTGCCAGTGCCTGTGGCGTTTATAGCTGACATGATAAGTGTTGGCTGTGGTGTGACGGGGACCTGGGGTGGTTCGACTGGGGAGGGCAATCTGATTGGTGGTAGTGGGGCTGGGAATCCTTCTTCCGCTGGGGATGGTTCTATCCAGATAGGGATAGTGGGGCTGGCTTGTGACGAAGCTTGTGTGGGTACTGTGATGTCTAGGCGGTGTTCTGAGGAGTGGGATAGTTCTGAGTGTGATTCCACTTCGTCTGAGCTGGGTTCTTCTTCTGATGAGTCTTGTTGTAGTCCGTACGTTCCCCTAGTGTTTCTTGGTGCTGAGGATGATTGTTGTGTGGGCGTTTCTGGGTTCTGTTCGTCTTCTTCGTTCCACCAGCCTAGTCCTTCAGCAAATCTGTGTGGTGTGATGTTTATGGCTCTGGTGTGGTATGTGTTCTGAAAATATCGGAGGATGTACCAGTTGTTGTTGATGAATTCCACTGGTCTGAGTTCGCCTTTGATGAGGCACTTGTAACAAGGTGGTCTGCCTGATGTTGTGGCCCAACGAGCTCCTCTTCCTAGTTGACTGCTTTTAACGTGGTGTGGGAGGTCGTCTTGTGTTCTGGTTGTGACTGGGGTCCAATCGTTGTCTGATTCAAAGGTGACACTGATGCTAGCCACGATTGTGGTCTGTCTTGGGTGCTGATTTGTATAAGGGGATGGCTGAAGCGGCCTCTTGTGTCAGGGAGGATCCGTCGCCCGGCTATGCCGTCATTTCTGGGTTTTGTGGAGTGTCTGGTTGTTGGCTGATGCGTCCTCTTGGATCGTCGCCCACTCTGCTGTGTGGCAGTAGTGTCTTGGGTGTGTTGGGAGTTGTAGACTTGGCTTATGTTACGCCCTAGCAGGGGCGTGGGTTCTGAAGGTTTCTAATCACACAAGTATCAAGCGAAGACTTCTGTTGTCTTATTGCTATGAAATACAAGTGGCAAAAGTGTGGCACAGGGTGCAGCACTACTCTGTAATATAGGACTCCTCGTCCGAAGTGTCTGACACTTCTCTACACTTGATCTTGCTAGTGCACAGAGTATAACAGGTGTGACGCGTTGATATAGTTCAACTGCAAAGACTTCGAAGTGTCCTGGTTAGGGACTGAGGTAGGGGATGCACAAGAGGAGGAGAATGAGGCGAGGTCACACCAAAGTACGGAGGCAAGGTTGCTAGATTGCAAACGAAGCCAAGTCTGGCTTCCTACGGTCTATGGTACAGGTTTATATAGGACAGGGTTCCAAACAACATGAACACAAGTCCACACAATATCAAAGAGACTAAACAGAGTAAGCAGACGTGCGAAACAAGAAACAGTGCCACTAGTAACAGTAGCTCCTTTGGTAACAAGGTATAGTACAGAAGGGGAAAGGCAGGGTGGAGACATACTGTGACTTAGGTCCGAAGCGTCGGATCATAACAAACAATACCTCAAGGCTGGGGCCGAAACCACAGCTGATATAATTGGTTGGTGGGGGGTGAGTTGCTTCTTTATCTTGAGTGCACATATCCTTACACAACAGAAACAGTGTGACACCAGATACCCAACCTTGAGACGGATTGCAAGAGACTACCTTGCAATCCAAGGTTCAGCAACTCTGTCTGAGCGTGCTTTTAGCAGTGGAGGTATTACTGACTCCTCGCTGAGAAATAGATTGCAGCCGAAGATGTTTGAAGGTCTTCAACTTCTTAAGAGTGGATATAGAAATAGGCACATCTCAGCCACTACACAAGCCATTGGAAGGTCTTTAGAGAGCAGTGTTGACAGTGATGCCAAAGACATATAGTAGCCTCACATGACTTAGTAGTAATAGTTCTATATAGATTTAAACACAGAATTAGATTGTTTTTCTGGGCTTCTACTACAAAAGCGCTAAGTTATGCCTTTTGCAGTACACTTACCTGGTGACTCTGCACATTTGCTGTGATTATGTAAGCAAATTCGTCACTATTTCTCATTCTGGTTCGGTTCAGGTTCAGACCCTCCCTGAACCAAACCGAACCTATCTGAACCTGAACTGAGGGTTCGGTTCAAGGGTTCGGCCATATACCTGAACTAAACTGATGGTTCAGTTCAGGGTTCAGCCAAAAGGGCACCAAACCAAACCAAACCAAACTTTCCCATCACTACTTCAGCATGCTGCTGATGTTTTTGAATGGGCCCATCTATGCTGCTTTGGCATGCTGCCGATGTTTTTGAATGGGCCCATTGGTACTTCTCAGGTATGCTGCCAATGTTTTGGGATGGGCCTACCTGTACTTCTCAGGCATGCTGCTGATGTCTTTGGATGGGCCCATCTGCGCTTCTCAGGCATGTTGCCAATATGTCCTGATGGGCCCATCTGTGCTGCTTCAGCATGCTGCTGATGTTTTTGAATGGGCCCACCTGTGCTGCTCAGGCATGTTGCTGATATGTTCAGATGGGCCCATCTGTGCTACTTTGGCATGCTGCCAATGTTTTTGAATGGGCCCACCTGTACTTCTCAGGCATGCTGCTGATGTCTTTGGATGGGCCCATCTTTGCTGCTTTGGCATGCTGCCAATGTTTTTGAATGGGCCCACCTGTACTTCTCAGGCATGCTGCCAATGTTTTTGGATAGGCCCATCTGTGCTGCTTTGGCATGCTGCTGATGTCTTTGGATGGGCCCATCTGTGCTACTTTGGTATGCTGCCGATGTTTTTGAATGGGCCCATCGGTACTGCTCAGGTATAGTGTTGTGGGGCTTGAAGAGCCTGAGCCAGTCCGAGTCTGAGCCATGCGAGCCCATTTTGCAGGCTCGCAAGCGGAGCCGAGCCCCGGCTAATTTTGTGGCTAATTTTCTCCAAGCCAACAGCTCGAGCCAGCTAAGTCACAAAAAATATACTACGGCCCCACAATTCGCAAAATTTCTGAGCACAATGGGATACAGAAAGTACAGAGGAATGATACAACATGTAAAGTATATATCTATCCAATGCCAGAACACATATTAACGTGTCAACGATGGCCTTGTGATCACCCGAACATTTGTTGGGCGTCCAGACGAACGTAAACTGCACAACACGCTGTCAACGATGGCCAAGTGACAATTATGTTCAACTCACATTCGGCCGCTGCATGGCGAGGGGCAGTTAGCAGGGGGGGTAAGTTTGCCAAATGAAGGTGATACGGTAACAGCGTTCGACACGACACAGTCGGAACCATGAGCCAAGCATTGCATGAGGAGAGAGTGGAGGTAGTTGTACTGCGGCTTCTCATCAAAGCCGAGGGATTGAATATGCTGTCTAAAAGCGACAAAGGGTGTCACGTTTCGACTTGTGGACTCTTACAACGTAGTAGAGCTTGATCTGGACCCTTACTGTACCGGTTGCGATTACGGCTGTAAGGTATATTAGTCGCAGACTTAGGTGATGTGGTAGCACAATAGGAGATTGGGGTACGATAGCTGACTGAGGACGGACGCCACTGATACTAGTAGTAGTAGTATTAGGGTTCGAGTTACTTACGTGATATGTTGGACGCTACTTTACGATGACTCATAGCAGTGCTTGAAAGCCTGCTCCATGTGTATTTAAGACTGTTTGTGAAGACCAAGATACGCCATCTTGGTCTTCTTGAATCGTCACCTGTGTTTGCCTCCTTTCGAATCTCTCTATCACGCTCCCTATTGTACATCCTTCTTGTTTCCATTGAAGACATCAGCAAGACGCTTGCCCGTGCACCTTCGTGTGTGCATAGTGGCAAGGGCATGGACCTCCGAGTTGTCGTGGCCATCTACTACTGAGTTGTTACCACCTTCTCCGCACTCAAGTCGAGCTAACGTCGTGACGGCGTTACAAAGGGTGCAGGTAGGCCTTGGCAAAGAGTTTTGCTCGAGGTGATCTTCATCTCGAGAATGGATGCTCTGTACTTCTCAATGGAGTATCCCTTGACAATGTCCTGCCAAGGTAAGCAACCACGACATAGGTATACTATACTATACACAAGCGATTCAAGATCATTGTGGCATGATTGCATCCGTCCTGAATGGCTGTTGATTGAGGTAAAGGTGATGGTGCCTATGGTCTTGAGTCCAGAAACCAGTGGAACGTGTCGACAAGTAGAGGGGTTGCGAAAGAGTTGGGCCAAGCTGAAGTCGATCAGAAATACCTGGCTCAGCTCGCCAATTCCTGTCATGAAGTTTGCAGGTTTGACGTCTCGATGGATGTAGCTTTGTTCGTGTAATGATTTGAGACATGAAAGCTGTAAAAGAATAGGTATATGAGATAAATGTCCGGGAGTGTGAAACGGGTGGATAATACCATTTGATCAGCATACGAGAATACCAAGTTGATGTCGTGGCACTTGGATATCGCCTCTTCTACTGTAAGGTTGAGGCGATTGAGTACCATCACGTGGTAGGGGACCTCTCTGCCATACCAATGCATGGTAGGGATTCCCGACACGCCAGAGAGGGCCTTGTAGACACTATGTTCGTGAGAAAGCCTAGGAGTTTGTGTTTGGATAGGTTCAAGTTTTAGGGCAACGTCCTGCCCAGTTTTGATATCCCGTCCCAGATAGACATCCCCTAGAGGGTTGAGAAAAATCGAAGGGCCTGAATCAGAATGGCTCACCAGAGGTGCCAGAGCCCAGTAACATCCCCACTCTATACCTTCCACATACGCGAACTATGCTGGACTGCTGCCTATCTAGACGTGTCATGAGGTGTTCATTTGAATCCGACATGGGGACGGAGATTTGGGTTGACCAAATATATCCCGGAAATATAAATCAAAAAAGACAAGGATTCTAGTCTGAGAGTGTGAGGGGGTGAAAATGGGAGAGAATGGAACGGTGTGTGCTAGTTAGAGCTCCGACGGGACATTTCCACAGTTTTTCCAACGACAAGAGCGTGTAACGGATGATTTCAGAGTGTATTGAAGTACATGGAAGTATCGGGAATCGGGAACATGTGAGGTGTCTGATATAACAAAACCGAATACCTAGAGTTCATTATCGTAGTTCTTCATATCATCACCAAGTAGCTCATCCCTCGCTGTTTCAACATCCTCACCCAACAAAGAATCAAGCATAATTGCTGGCTCTTCCTCTGTCCTGGTCCCTCCCAGCATCACAGCTTCCGGGGTCTTCCAACCGGCCATGAAGTCTAGACGCTGCTTCTTCAGCAGGAACTTAAGCATTTGTAGAGCCTCCATTAAGGCCACGCTGATCCGATTTCATTTCTTGGTATCGGTCTCCCCAGCTGATGAGAAGACACACTCACATGGGACAGAAGATGCCTGAATCAGAAGGTAGTCCATGGCGATAGCAAACAGGGTAGGTAGTTCTGACTTGTGGGCCTAGTATCGGTAGCACGAGTTGTAATAACGCTGCTAACCTGATTGAGGACATGGGGCTTACCTCCCAGTAGACCAGGATGTTGGTCTTGTCTGACGTCAATGGACCCGAGGTGTACTTTGCGAATTCGTCTTCAACACCTCCCGTCAGGTCTGAACTATTGAGTCCGGGGTAAATGGGGTGGTCCTTGAGTTGGAAGCGTGTCGACGTCTTCACATACAACAGAAGCTTGGGGTGAGCTTTGGTTTGTGCGGGTTGCACGATAGATGGGTCTTTTTCGCGATACTTGTGCATCTAGGGCAAACAGTCAATGCAAGACGTGAGAATAGGTCAAGTATTTACGAGGTCGTGCATGATCTTTTTCAACCTCTTAATGTATTCTGGATCCCACTCGCACTGGATCCATGAGAAGCGTATGGAAGGGTTGAGAACTATATAGCCAATTGTATCGCACGACTCAGCAACTGTGTAGTCTAAACAGAGACTCACTCATGGTAATGACGTAGGCATTGGTGTCGTCCATCCGCTTGTAATACTTTCGCGCCCAGGCCAAACCGATCCATGTCCAATATTGTAGTTCCTGGTGTTCCTCACCCAGTCATTCCCACTTAGTCATGAGAAGTTCAAAACTAGCGATGGCACCGCACAAGACAGGAGTTGATTCAGACGACATAGTTTGCAGGACCATGTGTGAGGCCTCATGATTGTAAACAGGTTAACGTGACATGCAAAATGTATTCGGAGAATATACCTCTAGAACACCTTCTATGCTCTCCAGGAACTCCCAGTCCATAGTGCTTAATCTCATAGACTCAATGGGCGGTTCATTAGCAAAATACATATCTATGGCCTTAATATCTAGAATTAGTACTGACGGACCATTATAGCATCTAAGCTCACCTTTCAAAGAAAACGGAAATGTTGGAGCATGAGGTAAACCGAATCCCATCAAGTCTTGACGTGCTGAATGAGTTGGAGTGGCAGAGCATCGCATAACTTGGGGTCATCCTTGGTACAGAGCCGGACGATCCCTGCGAATGTCTGCTTTCTGGCATCCGATGCGCATATGTAGTGGACAATATCCGCAACGTGTTTGATGGGATCGCTTTTCAGACTCCTAAGCCACGCCCAATGCCCTGGTGGCTGCGATGCGATGAACGCCTTGTCGAGTTTGGGCCCTGTTCGATGACAAGGGGAAATAGGGTCAAATTTGTCATCGTCATGACCATCCAAACCGTCGCTGTCCAGGTATTTCTTGCTGACTTGAGTACTTGCGGTGACAATGTGGGCAGAGCAGATGTTGATGATGTGGGGGTAGCACATGATATGGTTATTGAGATGATCGAATGCGATGTCACGCTCATTGACAAGTAATTCCTGCAACTCTTTCATAGCAGCCGCATTATTTGAGGCATTGTCAAGAGTGAAATGGCCGATCTATGGTTTTCAGTAAGGTTCTTGGTATCAAGACACGGTTACATACCTTTGATGTAATATTGGCGCGATCCATGAGAGACAAGACGGCACTAGCAATATTTTTACCCATATGTGCACCTGTGAGGTGGTGAAAGCCAATTAGAGCGGCTTTCAGAGAGAGATTGTTATTAGCGTCCCGGGCAATCCAGTGTGACGTTACAGCAAGATATGGGGATAAGGATGCACTTGACCAGATATCCGCAGTGAAACTTATCCGACCACATGATGCCTTGCAGTTACAGGTCAATACAACATCGTCAATGCTCCCGGTACCAAGGAGATGACTTACAGCGAATTCGTCACGCAATTCTGTGAAGGCTTTCCCCCATTCAACGGTGATTCGTTCATGTATCATGTCACAATGTGGGACGTGTTCAAGTTCGGGTCGGAGAAGCCAGCAGATATCACGAAATTCAGGGCAATCGACTACACGAAGTGACTGGGTTCAAGAAGATAAGATAAGACAGAAGTCAAGTAGGGCGACGCTCACCTGGTCATCCGCGACAATGAGGCGAACAAGATATTGGATGAACATGTCATAACTGTACTCAGGAAGCCTACGCCCAGGCGAGCCTTCCTGCACAGCAGGCTTATCTTGCGCATCTAAAGACTTGTGCTTCCATCTGTGAGCCTTAGCAGCGTCCCTGTACAAGGCATCGTGCTTCGCAACCAGGTGTTTCCGAAGGTTACTATTGCCTGTCTTCAGACCATAGCAACGTGCCTTTTCTTCACTAAGACCCTCCTTCCTGGTGCCTCGTCAGAATCACGGCACAAATAATATTTTGATGACTTACAAACATGCATTGCACTGTCTCATCTTCTCGCCATCCTCATTATAAAACTCGTCAAAAAAGAGCTCCATATCGCTGACTGGAGGCCAAGCATCAGAGTCTAAGGTGGCAAGAGTGTTGGATTGTGGTGTGAGAAAGCCTTTTGAGGGATCAGAAGCTGGCTCATCCTGAGGACTGTCGCTATCAATGTCGGGAAGCTCAAATTCTTCACCATTGCTGTCATGTGCGACGGGCTTGATTGCAGTAGGCTTGTGGACGTCGAAGCAAAAATCCTCGATGTTAGAATTGTATCAAACTCACCGGTACACGAGTCTGAGCATACCGACCCTGGCATGTCACCAGGGCAGCAGGAGTTGAAGAGTCTCGTGGGTCTGTGGGGACAACTTTGGCCTTCGTAGCGGTAGACTAAGTCGTGATCGCAAGCTATAACCCCAATGTCGAACGATATCAAACTCACCAGCACACAGGAATGAGTACGCCGAACTTGAACCTGACCAGTCAAAGGACTAGAGGGCACGGCAGCAGGAGTTGGCGAGCCCTCCTGTGTGTCTGAGGGGACATTATTGACGACTTTGGCCTTCAGAGCCTTGGGAGCATGTCGAGGGGGCATTGATGCAGATGTGGGAAAAAAAATAACATTGAGTTGCTCCCGCTATATGTAATTACATGAACAGATGTAAACAGACTTGCGTGCAGTCAAGCGGACCTTGCCAAAGGTCTCCAAGTCATTGCATGGTGAACGATTACAATAATTCAAACAGCCGACACTAAGACGTGAGAGTAAACAAATTGACAGTATGATGACAGACAGTGAAAATGTGAGCTATCAAAGTGACTTGTTTCGCTTCAGCGATGCCTGCCATTCCACGAGGTCCCCACTTTCGCACTCCACTGCTGCTTCCCTGCATCTCTTGGAACCTGAACGTATGGCCAACTTCTCGGTATGGGGGAGAACAAGCGCCTGCTTTTTGGTGGGTTCAACAGCTGGCCAAGGAGCGTCTCCATTATTGATAGCTTTAGTGATGATGGAGATAATGACCCTGTGGTCACTGAGGGCTGACATGCGGTTATTGTACTCTTGGAGTCACGCTTGGAACTCCTTTTCGTCTTGCGACAGCTTGTCGGCAGCAGACAGTTCCGAAGATAATGTGATCCCCTGAGCACCTTCATGAAGAGCTTGATGGATCACGTTGTTTATATTGAGCCTGTGAGGATGAGGCGCCTCTGGCTGTTTCCTATGACGAACAGCAAGTAGCTCCTTCAAAGTGCACAGGAGTTGAGTGAGAGGGGCATTGTCATGAAAGACGAGCCCGTCAAGTTCTTCTTCACCACGCATGAACATAATTTTCCCTGGTCCTCCAGAGCTTCCAAAGATCTGTGGATGAAAGACTGAGTTGACAAGACCAGACAGGTGATCCGTCTGTAGTTTGGCTTGGACATAGTGGGTAGCCATCCATAGCAAAACAAAAAATGCGGACTCGATGTCGTGAATGAAAGTCTGGTTGATCTTGGGGTTCCCAATGAGGTCCGCCGCCATAAACTGCCATGTACCCTGCAAATCAATCTTCTCGTTAAGAAAGTGCCAGATGGGGGGGTCGAAATAACATACCGTATGAGTGGATTGGCAAGCCCCTCCTGCAGATGGGTCATCCAGATCAACCATTTTACAAAGGTCCCAGTTGATGAGCATTCCACCTTTGAAGTTAGAGCACTCCGTCAATAGGATGCTGTTGGGGCTGATGTCGCGATGAAGGATCCTGCATTTATTGTAGGCGTCACGATGAGCTGGAAGCAGTCAGTCGACAGTCAAGGAAAGTAGAGAGGGCAGGATATGCACCGATCAATGCTGCGAGAACGGTGTGTACCATGTCCTTACTGCATTGGAAGGTTTCCAACTTTTTACTGATGTCATCAAGGATTAATCGGTGGTGGCGGTGAGGGGTGAATTCATGTTTCGACGATGTCAGCGCCCAGGGTGCATTAGCAAATTGGCTAGTACACGTAGAGTGGTAGATGTCCTCGCCAACATCACCAGAGGCCGAGCAGTGAGGGACATTGGGTATGCACGCGTGGTTAAGAATTGTGTAGAGCTCACCCTCCCTCTTTATTCCATCGCAGGCAACCCTTCAAGAATCTTTGAAGAAGACGATGCAGTCCCTATGGATGTTGTATGCGATTGAGGTGCGAGTCGCATGGCCAGGAGGCGTATAAAATCGGGCGACAGGTGGTTTGATGATGTACTCACCCCACTCAGACTCGTGTCCTTGAAGAGGGACGGTGACGACGAGAAGCTCCTGAGAAATGAGAAATTCGTTGCTAGCACAAGCAGCTTTCAGTGTCTCCGCTTGTCTGGCAACGCGAATGCTGATATCATGTCCTCGCACCGGTCTCTCTGCTTGGTCGTAAAGAGTGAAGAAATCCAATAGCACAGGATCATGTTGATAATAGATAGGTGCAGTGACGATTGTGCCACTTCGATCCCATCAAATGAGCCATGCATAATCCTTGACCACGAGGACGCTGAAGACATGTGTGCGGTACTGGCAGTCTAGTTGCAAAGCCATGTACTTAGTAATTTGACTGGCTGTTGTGATCCCTTTGGGCTTTTGACTCATGATTCGAGTGGGACTTGAAACAGCTGGCCCTTCATCCATGAAATTGGTCAAGAAGGCATCTTCTTCTGCTCTGAATTTAAACTCGATGCAGAAGTCACTGGAAGTGGAATCATTGTCAGTGAAGTTTTTGCTGGATTCGTCGTAAACTGTACAGTCGGGCGAGAAGGAAACTGAGTGATCAGCGAGGGCCTTGTCTGGTGAGCGTGATGTGTCGCGAATATAGATTGTCTTGAGGTGTGGTTGAACAATATTGATCTAAGAGCTCATTTTCAGTACCTAAAGTGCTGTGGGAGGTCCAAATACTCACAAATGCCCGGTACATCGAGGTCTCAGACTGAGAGTTGGCTAGAGCGTCAAACATGCCAGCCTCGAAGCTCGAAGCCCAAGATCATGAACCCAAAAGAAAAGTGGAAAGAAACTCTTGAGGAGGCATAGGGCCAACAAAAAACGGGGCCATTTCCTGTGACATGATGCGTAAGATTTGATCTTGTGAGAGGTACCTTGCATTAAGATATCCAGTCGTTGAGCTGCGCGTGTGCACTGGGGTCACAAAAGGGACAGGCACTTTGTTGGAGTTTGGGGGGGTGACCATCGTGAAGGGCTCGGTGTACACTGTACAAAGAGATAAATTACAAACAAGTTGAAACAACTGAGACTTGAGTATGTGGTGCTCTGCAATTTTGCTCGGTCAGTTGAGAGGGATAGTGGCTTAGCCACCTGGCAAGCCAAATTGGAGCTGAGCGGAGCTGCTGAGCGGAGCTGGAACAGACCTATCCAAGTGGGGATTCGAGTCTGTGCTCAGCTACATCCGGCTATGTACAAGCCAGCTGCAGCTCTCGGCTGAAGCTGGGAAAAGCTGCAAGTTCCCACAACACTACTCAGGTATGCTGCCGATGTTTTTGGATGGGCCCACCTGTACTTCTCAGGCATGCTGCCAATGTCTTTGGATGGGCCCATCTGTGCTTCTCAGGCATGTTGCCAATATGTCCTGATGGGCCTATCTGTGCTGCTTCAGCATGCTGCTGATGTTTTTGAATGGGCCCATCTATGCTGCTTTGGCATGCTGCCGATGTTTTTGAATGGGCCCATTGGTACTGCTCAGGTATGCTGCCGATGTTTTGGGATGGGCCCACCTGTACTTCTCAGGCAAGCTGCCGATGTCTTTGGATGGGCCCATCTATGCTGCTTTGGCACTGGGCCCATTCAAGGCAATCAGCAGCATTTCTCTAGGATGTGGGCCCATTTGGCACCATCAGCAGTGTGATTGATGCACTCATTCATGATGATTGGAAACATGTCTTCGAAGCAATGAATCCTGTACAATTGCTTGTCCTCACTGACCTGACACTGTTGACATTCCACGTATTGCTCATGAGAGATACTACTGATAGTCCTGTATGGGCCCACCAATGCCCTTAAGAGTACTGATGATCTCACATGGGCCCAGTGTCACTTCTCAATTGTACTGCTGATTACTTCAAATGGGCCCACTGGCCTTATTTCTTTACTACACTGGCACCTGGGTGCACTACCAGGAAATGGGGATTAGGGAGGTCATTCCTACAACTTGAAGCCTGAGACCTACTCCGGCAGCATTCTCTCCCCTGGATCTTGCCGATCATTCTGCTGTATACTTTTATGTCCTAGCTTAGATCTAATCAGAGTTAGCCTGGTGCTTGTCTCTGTTGATTGTTGCCATCTGTCAACTTCTCAATCTAGATCCAATGTGAAAGTCACCTGGCAGCTTAGCAAGCCATTATTTCGGTATCTGATGTCTTAGCATGTCATTATGTTGGACTGATAGGTGGCAGGAACATACTGTTGAGGTGCCTCCTGCCCATGTTACATCTTATATTACCATCTTTACACTCATAGTAGCTACAGACAGACTACAACAGCAGATACCAGAATAAGGACTTGCTAAGCTACCAGATGACTTTCACATTGGATCTAGATTGAGAAGTTGACAGATGGCAACAATCAACAGAGACAAGCACCAGGCTAACTCTGATTAGATCTAAGCTAGGACATAAAAGTATACAGCAGAATGATCGGCAAGATCCAGGGGAGAGAATGCTGCCGGAGTAGGTCTCAGGCTTCAAGTTGTAGGAATGACCTCCCTAATCCCCATTTCCTGGTAGTGCACCCAGGTGCCAGTGTAGTAAAGAAATAAGGCCAGTGGGCCCATTTGAAGTAATCAGCAGTACAATTGAGAAGTGACACTGGGCCCATGTGAGATCATCAGTACTCTTAAGGGCATTGGTGGGCCCATACAGGACTATCAGTAGTATCTCTCATGAGCAATACGTGGAATGTCAACAGTGTCAGGTCAGTGAGGACAAGCAATTGTACAGGATTCATTGCTTCGAAGACATGTTTCCAATCATCATGAATGAGTGCATCAATCACACTGCTGATGGTGCCAAATGGGCCCACATCCTAGAGAAATGCTGCTGATTGCCTTGAATGGGCCCAGTGCCAAAGCAGCATAGATGGGCCCATCCAAAGACATCGGCAGCTTGCCTGAGAAGTACAGGTGGGCCCATCCCAAAACATCGGCAGCATACCGAAGCAGCACAGATGGGCCCATCTGAACATATCAGCAACATGCCTGAGCAGCACAGGTGGGCCCATTCAAAAACATCGGCAGCATGCCTGAGAAGTACCAATGGGCCCATTCAAAAACATCAGCAGCATGCCTGAGAAGTACCAATGGGCCCATTCAAAAACATCGGCAGCATGCCTGAGATGTACCAGTGGGCCCATTCAAAAACATTGGCAGCATGCCAAAGCAGCAAAGATGGGCCCATCCAAAGACATCAGCAGCATGCTGAAGCAGCACAGGTGGGCCCATCCAAAAGCATCGGCAGCATGCCTGAGAAGTACAGGTGTGCCCATTCAAAAACATCAACACTATGCCTTAGCAGCAACAATGGGCCTATGTGAGCATTTAGACTATATTTCTACAATGGGCCCACATGGGCTTTTCTGATATTTATGGTGCATTGTCACATGGGTTTTACCGACTACTTCGGTCAAGTCATGCTACATGGGCTCAGTATCTTATCTTAAGTGAGTCGATGCCTCTACTATATGTTTCGTTTCCGATTACTTTACAACTGAACGAGCATTGTGCAAACCCACGCAATGTCTACATATTTCTGTGATTATTGTCTTGGTTTGTTTCCCCAGTCATACCAGTGACTGTCTATACCATTGTTCCAGTTGCTCCTCAGAATCAGAGGAGCATTTATTACCGTACCATTCTCTAGTACTTAAGCCCTTAGTTTCGTAGCTTAGCACCTCAGTTACTGCATTCCAGCGTGCGCAGGAACTGAGGTGTGTATCTTCATAGTTTATTTTATACCGAAGCCTGTACTTACTCACTGTAGAAGCGACTGTTGTTTGTACAGGTGAATATCAGTTACTGCATTCCAGTGTGCACAGGAACTGAGAAGCGACTGTTGTTTGTACAGATGTTGCTCGCATGTGTTTACTGATTGAACTCATTTATATTCCTTTATTCACCTATCTATGCATCCATACCTTGTAAAAGGTTATGGTCCCTGCCCCTGCTGCTATGTCCGACCCTCTTCCCACCTCTGTCCCCTGTCTTGATCCTACTGGCTCTAATTGGGCCCTCTTCTCTATGTGCTTTGAGTGTTACACTCCACCGGCGTTAGTCCGACTTGGACCTGAGATAGGTGTAATCGACTTAGCAAAGATCAGGCGAATGGGGATCATGTGTCAACCCAACGTGAACTGAACAGGGGCACACTGGCACACACTGCAGTAAAGGTGGCTAAGTACTACCTTTTGGTAGGTAGAAGCGGAAGCACTCTTAGTTGGAGACTAAGGCAGATGAGAGACAATTCAAGATGGTGGATTGAAGAAGACCAAGATGGGGACTCTTGATCTTCAGAGATGACTACTTATACAGATACACACAGGCTTTAAAGTGCTGCTGGAATAGTAGGTAACCAATAGCGTAACTAGCTCGAACCCTAGTACAGCTATCCTAGGAATGAGTCATACATGAGTCACAATCACATGCGAACTGCTATGCTGACTGATACGATGTAAGAATCCATGACTAATACTGCTGTTGGGCCATATTCATAACTGGCCATGAGTCATCCACAACATGTAATAAAGTCTGTACCATAACATTGAGGAGGCTATGGAGGCCAATCAGAAGTGGGGCCACTTCACCGGCTCCACCACACACCCTGTCCCTACAGATGTCAATAAGCCTACTGATGATGAGAAGAAAGAACTCGCTGCATGGGATCAAGATGAGACCCTCACTCATTACCTCCTTTCCCAATACCTTCCCAATTCCACTGCAGTCTGCCTAAAGACCCTTACCTCCATCAAGGAATGCTGGGACAAAGTTAAATCTGAGTTCAGTGTCAAGAGTCAGTATGCGGAAACCAATCTGCTTACTGCATTTTCTGAGATGCGCTGCCTGCATGGCGGGGACATTTGCATCTTCCTCAGCCAGATGCGTGTCAAGCACAAGGAGCTCATGGTGGTCGGTGTCACTATGGGAGAGAAGGAGTACCATTCAGCCATCATCAAAGCCCTTCTGGAGGAAATGTCGAAGTTTGCCTCTGGTTTACTCACCACAGCATGTGTGCTTTCCCCTACCACTTCCATTGATCCTGACACCCTCTCACATCTCAGAGGAAGCTGATAGGTTAGTGGCTAGGCACAAGTGTGACAGTGGCATGTCCAGGAAAGGGAAGCAATCCCAGACCCAGGACGAAGCGATGGCAGTGACCCAAGGGGATGTGGGGAAGAAGCATCGCAAGGGCAAGTGCCACAACTGTGGCAAGCCCAGGCACTGGGCACGCAAGTGCCAGTCACCTCAGAAAGAAAATCAAAACCAAAACCAAAGTCAGTTGCAAGCACAGTTGTCGGGGCAGATGAGTCAGAACCAGCTGCTGACATACCAGAATGTGACCAAGTCCAAGAACAAGCCTGTCAGATTGGCCAACGCTGTGGCCACATCCGAAGAAGACCCTGAAGGCTGGCAGTCTGTTGAGCTGGATGTGTCACAAACCTATAAACCTGGTTGTGACTCAAGGCGCTTAGGACTGGTCCGCGTCAGCCCAGTCTTATGTAATCACCTTCCTAAAGGGGAATTCCGAATCGGAGTTTGAATTCTGTTCTCAAATGATCACATGATTTCTCATGTGATCAGTCACGCCTCTTGAACACATGTTGTGTGCACATGTACTTAACAACAGTTGATTGTTTATCGATCAATGAAGATGGTTGATCAAGTCACCACCCCTCAGGAACTTCCACATTGACTGTGGAATCCCGCCATCCTGACACAAGATTGTGTCATCAACTGTGGTGCAGTTGTTCTATGTTTAAATGCTTTCTGATTGGACTCTATTGTTAGGTGTCTCTAGAATGTTCCTTTGTGCAGTACTGCGCAGCACCTGTGAACAGGCCCTATGCCTGCCCTAAACCTATGCACAGACCACCCCCTGTAGTATATAAGCTGGTGCAATTCTATGGACAGTCCCTCAGACTGTCCACTTGTGACATCCTCCCTCTTGCCTCTCAGCTCCTTTGAGTGCCCTGCTCATTGCGTGCCACTACTCCTCTTTGAGCCAAGAGCGTAACTTGTGTTCTTCTGTCCTCCCTCATCGTTCTCCACACCCACCTTCAGCCCCCAGTCCCTGCCTACATTGTGACCCCCCTGTCAAGTGACAGTGAGTCATCACAGGATGGGTGTTGGTTGGCTGTGTTTGTTGGTGATGTCCTGGAGCTACCTGAAGCCATTGTTTCCACCCAGCAGTGTGAAGAGACAGGGGCGAGTGCCATGTTGTCTGGTGGGCTCGCAGCAGCTGTGATCATGCAGGTTGAAGACAAAAAATGTACCCGAGTTGAGCTCTATGACTCCGGCACCATGCACCATATTTCCCCCTACCATGATGACTTCGCGACTTATTGCATGCTGGACCCCCCACTCTTCCTGAACACAGCTAACAGTCAGCAGTTCCCGGCTGTGGGCATGGGGAGTATGATTGTCAACATGCCAAACAGCAGGGAGCAGTCTGAGCTGACACTCAAAGACATGTTGCATGCACTGTCTGTGGGCTACACCCTGGTCTCACTTGGGGCACTGGATGGCTTGGGCTACTGCATTGCTATCGGCAGTGGCCATCTTGAAATCCTGTCATGTACTGGTGACCGTCTTGCCTGTGTTGCACATTCACCGCAAGGACTATACTGCATCTTGCATGAAGGGGACAGCAGCTATGCTGTGGAGGTGGTCAGTGTCATGGAGTTACACCATCAGATGGGGCACATTTCCCCTGCAAGCGCTCGACAGCTTGTGGAGGGTGGACTTGCCACTGGGATCGCACTTGACCCAACTTCGTGGGAAGAGCATTGTGAGGCATGCATTTTTGCACGCGCCACCCAGCAGTCTATCCCTAGGTTCTGAGTCAGTCCCCAAGCCCAGCATTTCAGCGATGAAATCCACACCGACATCTGGGGCCCTGCCCCAGTGGTGACCTGGTGTGGGAGGCGCTACTTTGTCACCTTCACAGATGATGCGACATGCTATATGCTCATGTACCTCCTTGTCACCAAGAGTGATGTCCTCACCTTCTACTGCCAGTTTGAGGCATGGGTGAAGACCCAGAATCATTGTGAAGTGATCAAAGTCTTACACTCCGATCGCAGAGGGGAGTACCTGAGTGATGAGTTTGACACTCACCTTGCAGCTGCTGGCACCACCTGGTGCCTCACCATCCACAACACTCCGCAGCTGAACAGCATTGCAGAGCGCCTCAACTGTACCCTTGTCGAAAAGGTACACACACTGCTGCACATGGCTGGTCTTCCCCAGAGCATGTGGGGGGAGGCTTTGTGGCATTCGACTTGGCTGAAGAATTGCACCTCCACATGTGCACTTGGCAGCTGGACACCTTGGCAGGCTTTGTATGGGAGCCCACCTGACTTGTCTAGGCTGAAGCGGTTTGGGAAACCAGTCTGGGTCCATGACATGGATGGGTCCAAGTTGGATCCACACACATGTGAGGGCTGATGGATCAGCTTCAACACCTAGTCACATGGTCATCACATGTACTGGGCAGCAAACAAGGCCATCAGCATCGAGTGCAACATCTATTTTTCAGTGGCTGAGTGGCTCAAGGGGGAGTCATTGGACATACCCATTCCCAAAACTTTGACCAACCCGTGCGCCATGCCATTGCCCCTGCCCCTGCCTGCACCCTTGCCCCTGCCTGCCCCCGCGCCTCAGCCTGTAGTGCCACCCCCTCAGCCAGCACCAAACTCTCCACCGTCTCCACTGACGTCGCTGTCTTCACTGTCTGAGGTAGAGTCAATGTTGCCTGAGCCTGAGCCTGAGCATCCTACTCACCTTTGCAAGCCATCCAGAATCATATGGGAGCTTCAAGCTGGTGTCAGTGTCTCTTCTACTTGTCACTCTGATCCAGTCATTCCTAGAGGGGTCTCCATACCTGGCAGTTTTGGCAATGATGAAGAGATGGTCGATGTAGCAGATGAAGCATGGTTGGTAGAAGCTGGCTTACCTATGCTGTGTGAAAGCTGGGACAGACTTGAAATGGCTCTGGCTGCTGAGATTTCTGACTCAGAAGCACTTGAACCCTGTAACTTGGCTGAGGCAAAACACCGGCCTGACTGGCCTTTGTGGGAGCAGGCTATACACAAAGAGCTTGCTACCCTACATGCTGCTGGTACTTGGACACTCAAGCACATGCCACCCAGAGCTAATGTCATCAGTTCAAAATGGGTATTCAAGGCCAAGAAGGATGCCTCGGGCAAAGTCATCAGGTACAAAGCAAGGCTAGTTGCACTGTTGATAAGTGACCCTTGCGCACTTAGCGGCTCATATGGACCGGACTTGCAGCATGGACTGCTTTAGATTAGATATACAGGACTTGTAGATTAGATACTGTTTGATCTGTACAATCTGGACTTATCATTGCGTCATCCATGACATCACTGTACCTCTATGACATCATACATCTGGACTCTGCATTGTATAACACCTTTGTACTTTCCTTTGTTCTTTACTTGGTATTATCTTTATTGTGATGTCAGTATGATATCATCTAGTTCTGGACTCTCCTTGTTCTCCCTTCCCTTGTTCTCAAAGCGTCCACTCTTTTGTCCCTTTGTAGAACAATAAGCACCTTTGTATCTCTGTGACTAGCATTACTTACCTTGTACTACTGTCACCCTCTGTAGGAGTATAAGTAGAGTACCATGTATGCTCCTGGTCCACATCAGTTCTCACTGCTTGTGTGCCAGGTAAGCCTCTTCTCTCTAATGTAACAACATCAGTTCTCACTGCTTGTGTGCCAGACACTCTTGCTTTACCTTGCTTGACTCCTGTTGCTGCTTTCCAGCCACCCAGCCTATCTCACCACAGTCCTCTTAGTCCACTGTGAGTATGCTATCTTTGTGTGCTGTTCATCATGCGCAAGGGTTCAGCCAGGTGGAAGGAGTTGATTACTTCGACACCTATGCCCCAGTCACTGAGCTTGCTTCATTGCACGTCGTCATAGCCATGGCGAATCACCTCAGCTTGGAGCTGCATCAGGTGGATATCAAGGGTGCGTATTTGAATGGGGAGCTTATGGCCGATGAAGTCCTTTACATGTGGCACCCCCCTGGCTATCGCAAGGACACCTCTGGCCATGTCTTGCACCTCCGCAAGTCGCTCTACAGACTCAAGCAAGCTGGCCACCATTGGTATCAAAAGTTCATCAGCATCCTCAGTGCCCTCAGCTTCCAGCAGTGCAAGGTCGATCAAGCTGTCTTCTTCAAGCATTCCAAGAAATCCCACATCATTATTGTCATTGCTGTGCATGTGGATGACTGCATGATCACCACGAGTAGTGTTGCAGCTGTCGATGCGCTCAAGGCCAGGCTCCGGAAGCACGTTGAGGTCATGGACCTTGGTGAGCTGCACTGGATGCTTGGCATTGAGATCAAGCGTGACCATGCAGGTGGGACCATGCATCTGTCACAGCGGTCTTACATCGATTCCATTTTGCATCGGTATGGCTTCAAAGACATGAAGCCCATTTCTACCCCCTTCAACATGCAGATCCGGCTCACTCTCGAGCAAGCCCTGGCAGATGTGGCTGAGTTCACAGTAATGTGTGACATGCCCTACCATGAGGCTGTCAGCGCACTCAATTGGGCCGCACTTGCAACATGCCCTGACATCGCGTTTGCTGTGTCCACTGTGGCCCATTTTTTGGCTAACCCCAGGATGGCGCACTGGACCACCATGAAGCGAATCTTTCACTACCTTGCAGGCAAGCAGGACTTGTGGCTCACATATGGGGAGTCGCACCGCACGCTGATTGGGTACGTGGATGCCAATGGTAGCATGATGGAGGACAGGAGGGCGATCACCGGGTATGCCTTTCTTATTGACAGCGGGGCCATTTCGTGGTCTTCCAAGAAGCAGGAGATCGTCTTGCTCTCAACCACGGAGAGTGAGTATGTCACAGCTACGCACAATATAAAGGAGGCCCTTTGGCTCCAGAACCTGCTTGCCGAGGTCTTCAAGCCAATCACGGACACGATGATGTTGATTTCAGACAACCAGTCTGCAATAGTGTTGATGTGCGACCATCAATTCCACCCTCACACCAAGCATATCAATGTGCATTATCATTTCATTCATTGGGTGGTGGAGAACGGGTCACTGCACCTCGTTTACTGTCTGACCACTGACATGATCGCAGATGTGCTGACCAAAGCACTCCCCTCACCAAAAGTCAAGCACTTCGTGGAATGTCTTGGACTTTGTTACGCTCCACCAGCGTTAGTCCGACTTGGACTTAGTACAGGCATAATCGACTTAGCGGAGTTAGGTGAATGGGGACCACGTGTCAACCCAACACAAGCTGAACAGGGGCACTCCGGGCACACACTGCAGCAGAAGGACGAAGAAGGGTATTCCTTTGGTGGATACAAGTGGAAGCACACTGATGAACAGCATACATAAAGACCATACTCACAGTGGACAAGAGGACTGTGGTGAGATATGGAAGGTAGCTGGAAGCAGAGGTGTAACAGGGGATCTTGCAAGTAAAGCAGGGAGTCTGGCACACAACAGTGAGGAACTGATGTGGACCAGGAGTGTACATGGTACTCTACTTATACTCATACAGGGAGTGACAATACTACAAGGTGAGTAACACCCAGTCACAGAATACAAGACGCATTGTTCTATACAAGACACAAAGGAGTGGACATAAAAGGAACAAGGCGTAGAGAACAAGAAGAGTCCAGAGCAGGATGATATCATAATGACATCATAATAAAGATAAGAACAAAAGTAGAACAAGGAAACGTAGTACAATAGCAAGTCCGGAACAGTCCAAATGATGTCATATACATGTGATGTCATAGTCCAGATTGTACAGATCAAAATAATCTAATCTACTGTAGTCCGTTATCTATGAGTCCATTAGAGCCGCTAAGTGCGCACAGGTCACTTATCAACACAGAGAAGTCATCGTTTATATGGATGACATCTTAATTGCCACTGCAGATAACTGCGCCCACCACCGACAGGTATTACATCACGTTCTAGACCTCTGCAATGAACACAATCTATATATCAAGCCAGAGAAATGTGTATTCGAGGTCTACAAAGTGGAATACCTAGGACTGATCATTGGGCACAGCAAGTTATGAATGGATCCTGTAAAAGTGCAAGGAATACGAGATTGGAAACCACCAAAATCCCTGAAGGAAGTGCGAGCCTTTTTAGGCTTTTGCAATTTCTATCGATGATTCATAAGGGGATTCTCCACAATAGCAAGGCCACTCCACGACCTCACAAAGAAGGACATACTTTGGGAATGGACAGATGCCAGACAGAAGGCTTTCGACACCATCAAGGAAAGAATTAGTTCCGAACCGGTACTCCTATTCCCAAAACTAGACCAACCCTTCGAAATCGAAGTGGACGCTTCCAGTTACGCCCTAGGAGCGGTATTGAACCAAAAGGGGGAAGACAAAAAAACACACCCAGTTGCATTCTACTCCGAATCATTAATGGAAACAGAATGCAATTACGATATCTACGACAGAGAACTGTTGGCCATCGTCAAAGCCCTACGAACCTGGCGCACATATCTGATTGGCTCCCCCCACTTGATAACCATTCACACAGACCACACCAATCTTCAGTACTGGAAAGAACCAAGGAAGATTAGTCGACACATAGCGCAGGAGTTCCAGGAACTTTCTGAGTACAACTTTGTACTCAAGCACATCCCAGGCACAAAAAATACCCAGGTGGACTCCCTATCTAGACACCCTGACTACGACGACAGAACAATGGACAACGACCACGTCACAGTACTACCAGAAGAAGTATTCCTAAAAGTCACCCAGACGTCCATGCATGATGTTACGGTACGGACTTTATGACTCATCACACACGACTCACCACCGGTTATGACTACGGTCCGGTATCAGTATTAGTCATGGACTCTTACTTCGCATCAGTCAGCATAGTAGGTCGCATGTGATTGTGACTCATGTATGACTCATTCCTAGGATAGCTGTACTAGGGTTCGAGCTAGTTACGCTATTGGTTACACATTATTCCAGCGGTGCTTTAAAGCCCGCGCGTATCTGTATAAGTAGTCGACTCAGAAGACCAAGAGTCCCCATCTTGGTCTTCTTCAATCCACCCTTTGACTTGTCTCTTGTCTGCCTTAGCACTCAGGCTAAGTGTGCCTCCACTCCGGTTCACCAAGGAACCACCTTCTCTACCTTCAGGTACAGCGTGTGCCAGTGTGCCCCTGTTTACCTTGCGTTGGGTTGACACGCGGTCCCCATTTGCCTGACTATTCGCTGAAGTCGATTACGCCCTCTTCGAGTCCAAGTCGGACTAACGCCGGTGGAGCGTAACATTAAGACCAAGATCTTCATCGTGGCGTACTCGACGAGAGATCAGTGGACGTCTTTCCGTCCCTACCACATTGAACGACGAGGAGACCGTAACGTACCAACAAGATTTTTGGGAACAGCACAGTGGAGAGAACGAGGAGAAGACACTGGGTATTTTGTAGAATTTAATGGTCCCAACCGTTTCTGACCTGTTGAGTTCAATTTTGAACACCTCTGTTGGACCGAGGTTACTTGGAACCCCATAGATCATTGCTGGGACATCGTACGACCAGCCAGAAGAAACTACAATTGTGATGTCGACGCGCGAGAACTTAATAGCCGCGCCGATTACGGTCCCATTGACGGACAAGCGCAGGAACATACAGACGAAGGAATCAGCGAAGAAGAAGCCTTGGAGAGTCAATCGCCAAGCAGAGGAACAACACCGGCAGAAGAAGCTAGCCTGGGAGCCATTGGCGACCATATTATACAGCGAACTGAGTCTCTCACTATTCATCAACCCGAACCAGAAGTAATTCACATCCACAGTCCAGCAGTCGCAATGGCAACTGCCACTGTCACACACGAAGAACTGCTCACCAGTGAAGCAAGAGATCAAATAGCGCTAGAAGAGCAAAGACATATCGCAGAAGAATCCAGAGCTAATCTAGCTCCCATCAATCCCTATACCGGTCACCGAATGACCGATGACGACGTAGCAATCCATCGTGCCATTGGACCTGACGTAGCTGACCCCCCTAGTGGAGGAGGAGGAAACCCCAGCGACTTACCAGGAGGGGGAGGAGGACCCCCATCAAGAGGGCCCGGATTCGGAGGATTCCCCGGAGGACTCCCTGGGGGATTCCCAGGGGGGCCACCCGGAGGAGGACACCCTGGAGGAGGATTACCAGGTGCAGGTCCTATTATTCCCCCTCCAAGTAACAAACTAGCTGGCGAAGCACCAACAGTATTCAACGGAGAACGCGCCAAAGTAGAAGCATTCCTCATGCAATGGCACATCTACTGGGGCATGAATGCCGATGAAGGCATTATGGCTACACCATACCGACACGCCCTACTCTTTCTATCATATATTAAAGGCACTAATGTCAGCGAATGGGTGCTGGCCATGCTCACCTGGCTTAATGGTCAGATACAAACCGGCATACCCCGAACTAGCAAAGGGTTATGGAACAAAGTCACGCGCAGCTTCATGCAGCGCTTCCGTAACACCATGGAGCAAGAACAAGCCCAGTACGAACTCAAAAAGGGAGTTAAAATGATTGGGAGCAATCTAGATGAGTATTGCACCCAATTCGAGCAGTTAATATGCTGCGCTCAGTATAGACTCGACGATCCGCAAACATTGGATCTATTTGCAAGCGGGCTACCAAAAGACCTATACGAAAAGGTCTATACCCTCAATAATCCCCGCAACTATCATGAATGGAAAGAGGCAGCCACTACTCGTCAACAACAATACCTCCATCTCAAAGCAGTACTAAACAAAGGGGTTCCCCAAGGGCAGGGTCAAGGGCGACAGCGCCAACAACGACAATGGCAAGGACTGCCAAGAAGCTCTTGGCAACCAAGGAACCTGCCACGAGACCCAAATGCGATGGACACCTCCGCAGATCGAATCCGAGGGCGACTCGCAGGGGCAGAAGATATACTTGCCCCTCGTCCCCCATATCGACCAAGGGGAGGGTTCCTTCAAAGAGGAGGAGGACGCGGCAACCAAAGGCCAGTCACATGTTATAACTGCGGGAAGGACGGACACATGGCCCGCGATTGCAGACAACCACGAGGGGGCTATCAACCCCAAGCATCAACTAGTCGCTACATCGATACCGACTACCATCAGCAAGAACCAGAAGTCGCTACCAGGGCGGTTCAAGAAGCACCCCCTCAACAGTGCGCCAGCGATTGGCTCAATGGAGTAGCAGGAGAATCAGACGACATAAAGGACATTATCCTCCAACAGTTGTGGAAGAAGGAGGGTTTTCAGGACGCCTGAACCCATCGGCCTGGGTGAGGGCAGTTAATTGTAACAGTGTAATCATGACTCGCTATCGTTCTATGAGAGTTCCAGTATCGATTCGCACCAGTTACGCAATGGCCGACATACGAGCACTAGTCGACTCAGGAGCAACCCACTGCTTCATGAAACCCTCCTTCGCAAAAAGGATGGGGCTTGGGACCAAGCAACTTGATGTCCCCAAAAAAATATGGAATATTGACAATACAGAGAATAAGTCGGGGCGTATTACTCATTATACCGATGTCGACGTCCAAACTAAAGGCATTCACAAGGAAATCCATTTCCTTATTACGGATATCGGCAACAAAGATATTGTGCTAGGGTACCCTTGGCTCGCCATATACGACCCGCATATCAAATGGTCGCAGGCGGCCATACATGAAGATATGCTCCCCATTATCATTCGCTCGACTAACCCTTACATCAACGCAACGCCGGTTGTTGCAACAACCACCGTCCAAAATGACGACTATGAGATCATACACTCCTGTGTCATCACCGACGAACAACGACAACAATTCGAAGAGGGGTGTCGAATTTGAGCTACCGCCACCGACCTCGCTATTGTGGCCCAACAATACGTCACCAAAGCTGAGTTACCCCCCGAATATCACGAGTTTGAACACCTCTTCAGTGAAGAAGCATCGGATAGGTTTCCACCCAGCAGACCCTGGGATCACGCTATTGAATTCAAACCCGGGACTGCCGACGCGATCGATTGCAAAATATACCCGATGACTCAAGAAGAAGACAAGAAATTACGCGAATGGATTGATGAACAACTAAAAAAGGGGTATATACGACCGTCTAAATCCCCATACGCTTCATCTTTCTTCTTTATCAAAAGAAGGATGGGAAGTTACGACCTGTACAAGACTATCGAAAAATCAACGCTGTCACCATCCGCAATCAATACCCCCTCCCTCTCATCTCTGACCTCATCACTGATCTTAGCAACGCTCACATCTACACCAAGCTCGATGTTCGATGGGGGTATAACAATGTACGCATCAAAGAGGGAGACGAAGAGAAGGCAGCGTTTAAAACGCGCTATGGCTTATTCGAACCTACGGTGATGTTTTTCGGCTTAACCAACTCTCCGGCAACGTTCCAGACCATGATGAACTTCATCTTCAGGGACATCATCGCAAAACACAAAGAACGAGGAACCGTCATTCGTGTCTACATGGATGACATCGGCATCGCTACAGGACTAAAACACTCGCTAACTGACCATATCGAGGCTGTCAAAGACATACTCCGCGTATCCGCAGAACACGACCTGTACTACAAACTCGAGAAATGCCTTTTCCACTCCCCGTGCATGGATTACCTGGGGGTAATCCTTGAAAAGGGGGTGACACGTATGGACCCTGTCAAAATTTCAGGTATTAAAGATTGGCCTACGCCAACCAAGGTCAAGGATGTCCGCTCTTTTCTCGGTTTTTGCAATTTTTATTGACCTTTCATACAAGGCTTCGCAACCAAAGCATGACCCCTTAACAAACTCACACGTAAAGACACTGAATGGCACTGGGGGACAGAAGAAGAGAAGGCATTCCAAGACCTCAAAACCCTCGTCACCAGCGAACCCGTCCTCGCACACCCGGACCTTACGCAACAATTCGAACTAGAAGTTGATGCATCCGGATTCGCCACCGGAGCTGTTCTTCTCCAGCGCAAAGCAGATGGCAAAAGGCACCCTATTGGCTATTACTCATCCACTCTCAACGAAGCCGAACGAAATTACAACATTTACGACCTCGAACTTTTGGCGATTGTCAAAGCTTTCCGCCACTGGAGACCCCTCTTAGCGGGCTCTCCCCACAAAATCAAAGTGTTCTCCGACCACCTCAACCTACAATATTGGAAGTCGCCACAGAAGATTAGCAGACGCGTAGCCAGGGAAGTACTCGAGCTCTCCGAATACGACTTTGAGATTCACCACATCAAGGGCACCTCTAATGGACGCGCCGATGCGCTATCCCGAAGGCCAGACTACGACCAAGGAGAGAACGATAATGAAGGTATAACAGTATTACCGGAAAGCGTTTTTGCACGCGCTACCACATTGGAAGAGCCACGACATCCACATTGGAGACCCGAAATCCTACCGGTAGAAATGACTCCGGAACACCCCATTTATGAACAAGATATAGCTAAGTTGAAACCTTGGGTTGACGCTCACAAACTAAAGGACATCGAAGGGACGTGGTATAAGGATGGACGCCGAGTAGTAACCGGCGGCCTCCACGACAAGCGCACCATTATTGCCGCCCATCACGACTCCCCTGTCTATGGTCACCCCGGCATCAAGCATACTCTTCAACTCACCGAACGACACTACTGGTGGCCACAAATGAAAAACGATGTTACGGATTATGTCAAAGGTTGTGCGGAATGCCAGCGGCACAAAGTCAATCTCCGACCTATCAAAGCGCCACTGCAACCCATATACCCCAAACCGGAAGCCCTACCATTTGAGACCATTGCAGTGGACTTTATCACTAAACTCCCAGTTTCTCGTGGTTACGACTCCATTCTCACAATAACAGACCACGACTGCACCAAAGCAGCCGTCTTTATTCCCTGCAACGAAGAAGTAACTGCTGAAGGGACGGCCGCCCTGTACGTTTCTCACGTCTTTCCACGATTCGGACTCCCCTCGCGTGTTATCAGTGACCGAGACCCCCGCTTCGCCTCCAAATTCATGCGGGAGATATGCAAAATCCTTGGCATCAGCCAAAATATCTCAACCGCCTACCACCCTAGAACCGACGGCCAATCAGAGCATACAAATCAATGGCTGGAGCAATATCTCCGCTTCTGGGTAAATGAGCAGCAAGATGACTGGGTCTGTTCTCTGCCTATGGCAGAATTCACGCATAACAACTGGCCTAACGAAACGACACGAGAGTCCCCCTTCTTTCTCTTATCAGGATTCAATCCCCGCACTGATTGGACCGATAGACCCTCTCCTATCCCACAAGTATCCCTGAGATTGGATCAATTCAAACAAGCGCGACAGCGCGCGTTCTCATGCATGCTCAGGGCACAAAAGTCATGGGTTAAACATAAAGATACGCCCAAGTTCAAAGAAGGAAATCTCGTGTGGCTTGAAGGACGCCACTTACGCACACACCAACCAACCGCAAAACTAGCGGCTAAACGACATGGGCCATTTAAGGTCATCCAGGTGATGTCCCCTGTCAACTATCGCCTCGAGCTTCCCACGCAGTGGAGCATCCATGACGTCTTCCACATAGATCTTCTCACACCTTATCGCGAAACACCCACGCACGGACCAAACTATCAGCGCCCACCACCTGATTTGGTCGATAATGAAGAAGAATACGAGGTCGAGAAGATTCTAGACTCTCGGCGATTTGGCAGAAGGTGTTGACTCCAATACCTCGTGAAATGGAAGGGGTATCCATACTCTGATAACCAATGGATAGATAAGGATGACGTATTTGCCGATGAAGCCGTTCGGGAGTTCAAACATTCAAACCCCGACAGGGAGACGCATATAAGGATGACATCCCATCGTGCTAAGTCCCCATCACCCATTCCTTCCATGTCCACTACTCGACGAAATGAACAGCTCGCACTCCTCTCCACCCTTGTCAACAACTCCTCTGCCACCCTTGTCGACCCTGACTCCTCCAACAACGCCGCAGCCGATGGAGCTGCAGTTAGAGGCGGTACCGCCGTGCAGCATGAGGAAGACGGCCCTATCACTAGTGAAGAACTGTACCAGACACTGCAATGATTCCCTCTGCCCCTACAGGGAGTTGTCGACGACGATCCAGCAGCAACTCAACCAGCACCTCCACCAATGTACGCCCTTACAAACCCCAACACCGGTGAGCCTGAAGTCTTCCTCACCGAAGACGAGCTTTTTCGGCTTCAAGCAGCTGTCCCGCGCGGTGAAACCACCGGACGCCATGAAGAAGTACGAACAAGAGTGGAAGGAGACGGCGGCGCGGTGGCAGCAGGAGCAACTGCATATCGCCACTTGCCGATGCCGAATGATGAAGGAGCGGAAGGAGTATTGGACGAAGATGAGGATGAAGACGAGCTTGGAGACTATTACCCCATCAGGCACACATTCCTTAACCATGAATTCTACGCTGAAGATCCAGCCGCCACTCCCTACCTCGTCGACGCAGCGGGGGGGCCTTTACACCGAGGACGAGTCGCCGTGGCACAAGCGGCTCGTTATACACCAATGGGGGAACGAGACCCAGCAACCAGGGCCGTCATCCCTGAAGGGTTCCGGGTCAATTGAGGACCCGATTACATTCCGTTCCCGATCAAGCTCCCCAACGGACCGACGGTACAAGCCTCTCACGTACAGGTTATCCGAGGGGGAGACCCCTTCGTACTCGGATTAGCCCCGGGATCTGGCTTCCTGTATGGTAAACCCCTTTACGCCACTCCCCACCTTCCAAAAAACAACCGCGCTTTCATCCCACATGAGGAGTATTTCATGCTCCGCGATCGACACCCCACAGATCTGCTGCTCATGCGCATTGGGGATGTCACCCTTACGCAAGAACTGCGCCGGTTCCGGCAGTTTGCCTTCGCTGAAGACCAACTGGAGAAGTGGATGCGGCAACTGCAGATGGAAAGGGAGATGGTGACTGCGGACAAAAAGGACAGTCTCTATCGGCTGGAACATGCTAACATATTGGCAAGGATGGAAGACGAAGCAGAACGGATGAGGCAGGAATCGATAGCGGACTAGTGAGGTGGGCCTCACTCCTGAAAAGGGGGTGATGTTACGGTACGGACTTTATGACTCATCACACACGACTCATGACCGGTTATGACTACGGTCCGGTATCAGTATTAGTCGTGGACTCTTACTTCACATCAGTCAGCATAGTAGGTCGCATGTGATTGTGACTCATGTATGACTCATTCCTAGGATAGCTGTACTAGGGTTCGAGCTAGTTATGCTATTGGTTACACATTATTCCAGCGGTGCTTTAAAGCCCGCGCGTATCTGTATAAGTAGTCGACTCAGAAGACCAAGAGTCCCCATCTTGGTCTTCTTCAATCCACCCTTTGACTTGTCTCTTGTCTGCCTTAGCACTCAGGCTAAGTGTGCCTCCACTCCGGTTCACCAAGGAACCACCTTCTCTACCTTCAGGTACAGCGTGTGCCAGTGTGCCCCTGTTTACCTTGCGTTGGGTTGACACGCGGTCCCCATTTGCCTGACTATTCGCTGAAGTCGATTACGCCCTCTTCAAGTCCAAGTCGGACTAACGCCGGTGGAGCGTAACACATGACATGGACATATGGACCCAAATCACTCAGAACATGGAAGAATTGGCGGTACTCCCATGGGTCGAACCCCACAACCTAAAGAAACACAACAGCTTATGGTGGAAAGGTGACGCCCTTGTTGTTGTGGGAAACAACGATCTTAAGCAGGGGGTGATCACCTTTTTCCACGATACCCCAAGCACAGGACATCCAGGAATCACGAACACTCTAGAACTAATACAATGAGACTTCTGGTGGCCCAACATGCGCAAAGACATAGAAGCCTATGTCAAAGGATGCGCAACGTGCCAAAGCAACAAAGTTAACCCTCATTGACAAAAACCCCACTTACTCCCCATCACCACAGATCCATCAGCCGAACCATTCAAAGTAGTGGCCATGGACTTCATAGTCAAACTTCCGATATCAAACGGATTTGACTCGATTCTTACCGTCACGGACCACGATTGTTCAAAAGCAGCGATATTCATACCATGTAACGAAGCCGTAACATCAGAAGGAGTAGCCAAGCTTTATCTTCAATACGTCTACCCCCACTATGGCTTACCCCGAAGGATCATATCCAATTGAGACCCCAGATTCACATCCACCTTCATGAGACAGTTATGCAAAACACTGGGGATACAACAGAACGTGTCATCAGCGTACCATCCCCAAACAGACGGCCAATCAGAACGCACTAACCAATGGCTAGAACAATACTTACGACATTGGTGCAACATGCAGCAAGATAACTGGGCGGAATTACTACCTATGGCACAATTTGCTCATAACTCCTGGAGGAACGCTACAACAAAAAACTCTCCCTTCTTGCTCATCATGGGATGGGAACCGCAAACAACATGGATGCCCAAGCCATCAAGTAATCCTACGGTAGACCAACAACTAGAGGAACTACAGATACTCAGACAACATGCGCAAGACAGTATTAATCATGCGCAACACCTCATGGCACAACGAGGAAAAACGGGGTTCACACCTTATCAACGAGGAGACCAAGTATGGCTAGAAGGGACCAACCTTCGCACCTTCTACCCCACGCACAAATTAGCCCCAAAACGATATGGACCCTTCAAAATCATCAGGGTTCTATCAGATGTTTCCTATGAACTAGAACTCCCAGCATCATGGAAGATCCACCCAGTATTCCACGCAAACCTTCTCACGCCATATAAGGAGATGGAGATGCACGGCATAAATTACGCCTGACCACCACCGGACCTCATCGAAGGAGAAGAAGAATATGAAGTGGAGCGAATTGAGGATGCCCAGGAATGAGGGAGAGGGCGCAAACTCCACTACCTAGTAAAGTGGAAGGGATTCCCACCAAGCGACAACACGTGGGAACCCGCAACTAACATGACCCATGCCACAGACATCATCAAAGACTATTATAGACGATACCCATCCACCAAGGGGGCTGGACGAACGATATAAAACAAAGGACGATCGTTGCAATAGTTCCCCAGCCCCACAATGACAGACACACCAATCTCTGACACCACCCTCATCCACGTCCTCAGCAATCCCCAACTTGAAGCCGCCCTTGAACGAGGGATTGTTACCATCGACCTCTCCGACATCCCCCGATTATCACCACCACCATCTCCCCAGTCCACTATGACCATCGACCCCGTCCCTATTATACCCTGAACTCCAGAACGAGAACCTGGAGAACTTACCCCATCGACACCAGAGGAAGGACAATACTCCCCTACACCCCCTCCCCGACAATCACCTACTCCCGAACCACCCATACCTTCACCACCATCCTCCTCACCCTCTACCCCGCCACCACCACTCGAGCCCTTCACCCCTGTCTGCGTCCACACCCCTATCAACTATAACCGACCCGACTCTCCCCCCAAAGACACCAATGACCCTGGTGCCCCCTTCTTTCCAAACATACAAGGCACTCCAAAGTTCTACCCATTACAGATCCCACTACCTGACGGAGGATCCAACACTGCAAAGTATATTTACTATCGCAAAGGATTCACCAAGGTAGTGGGGACAATGGGCGCCAGGCAACCACACTACAGAGAATCGGTTTATCTCTCATTGCTTAGGCCCAATGTCTCAGCACCCCCCTTCACAACGGAGCAGCTTCAGTTCTTTGACCCCCATGACATCCGCGCCTGCGCCTTGGATGAAACTCTCATCGAGCTTAACTCCCCAAGACTCATGGCCGAGGTCACCAGACTACGCACCGGACTCCTTGCACTCAAGGAGATCGACGAAAAGTGCGAGAGACTAGAAGAAGATGCGTGCAAGCTACAGTCGGACAGACTCACAGTAGACCTCATGCTAGCCAGCACTAAAAGATGGCTGCAGTATGCAGGGGCTCTCGCCACCATCGGTAACGAGTATGCGCGTATGACAGCTCTTCCAACCCCGCTTCGACACTTGCAGTATGCCATCCCCTTTTCCCCACGACGAGGGGGACCATTAGAATTCCCCCACCTCGCCGATAAACCCCACTGATGACGCTGCTACCATTGCAACAGTCCCCACCACCTTGTATGCGACTGCCCCACCAGACCACGACCAGCATGCCGGCACTGTCAAAGCCAAGAACATCAGTCGTACCAGTGTATCTTCTGCCACGCAGGAATGGTCGCCGAAGTCATCACCACCTCCCAAGCAGACGAGCGTATTCAGCAGGCAATATCTACCGAGGCGACCACCTCCTTTACCATTCCAGAACCACCGACAGTCGCCGCCGAAACCCAAGGAAGGTGGTGTGGACGATGTATCTGTACTAATGCTGATCATGACAAGATTCGATGCCCCCAGTATGAAATGTGTCGCAAATGTGGAAACCGGGGACCTCTCTTCTTCCTCAAAACCCACCACTGTCGACTCGACATTTCTCCGTGGCCAGAGAACGACCTCGATGCCAACATCTACGACCTCGTCAACCCCGAATGCTGAAGTCGAGGCGTCTTCAGACCAAGGCAGGGGGTAATGTTACGATTTTCTCTGGACTCGTCCCTTTCCTTACTATTACTTCCCATTCCCCAACACCATACGAGCCCTGTATGACTATGCGGACTTTACGATTACCTGGTTCCTGTCACGTGCCTTGCTTATCGACGTTTCCTTCTGATAAAGCTTGACATGTGCTAGTTTCTGTGCAGTTCCTACTCACGCGCGACTCCGCATGATTTGCCTTTATTCCCACTATGTACTCCCTTTGTTCTCGTTATGTCTGTCTCTTTGTTCCAGGACTGGCGATGGCGCCATCTGTTTGTCTTTGCTATGAGATACGATGCATATTTAAGCCTAGTACTATCTAGCTTGTACGGTAGACTAGACTTCTTGTGTAAATACTACACTTGTCTACATGCGGACGCCTTTGCACCTTTCCCTGTCTCAGAGAATCCCCCGTATCTGCTAGACCTTCGAGTCTTAGCCTTCCTCTATGGTCCAGGTGACTAACGTCCTTGTGATCCTTGTGCATCATACTGCTGAAGTTGAGCCTCAGAGCTTGCACTACCGTCACTTGACTGACTTGGTACAGGTCGTACCTTACACCCCTGTAGTGGTGTAACAACAGCCATCTCAATCTCGCCCCATCTGAATGCGGACTTCATCATCTGGTTGATGATGAGCCAGTCATCCTCCCCTGGCTCAGCAACACAAGTAAGTGGATCAACTGCAAATACACTGAGTCGGTGCTCCAGAGTTGTGCTTGGCGTATCACTGGGAATTTGGTTGACTGCCGCCTCGAGCCCCTGAAGAAGTCTGACTGCTTTCTGACAGGTATTCTCAAGGGTATTCTTGCTCTGAGGTCAGTTCTCACCAGGGAAGTGGTGCATGTCCAACAGCGTGAGCAGCTGGCCCATTGTTGATTGGCCTTGAGACCAGCCAGGGGGCTCATTTGTTATGCTTGTACAGGTGTAGTGTCTGACTTGGATGGTTCTGTGGGAACACCGTGCCCCAAATCGCAGCTGACTTACAGGGAAGGACAAATACAGCCAAGATGTCCCCTAGTTGACAAAGGTTCTTGCAGCACTCTATCAGGCAAGAGCACTGAGAGGCAGAGAATGGTAGACAAGAGAGGAGAGGGAGATTGGCAGACAGCCAAAGGGGTGGCAAACAGCCCAGCTCAAAAGATAGAGGGAAAGTGGCGAACAGCCAGTACAATTCTCCAAGATCTCAAGCTAAGGAGTCAGGGATACAAGCTACCCTACTTATACTCCAGTTATCATAAGGTTCAAACTCAGAAACCCTAATACAATGATCCTAGGGTGAATAATCGTACAGTAAGAGTGTCATCAGGAATGTGTAAGCATCAGTCAGCATACAGTCAGTTAGCCAATCACAACAGAGCATCAGTCATCCTTATCGTAACAGTGTAATCGTCTATGAGTCATCCACAGCCAGTTATCAGTCATCAGGTATTACTTCATCAGTCAGCCAGGCACAAGCTCATCTGGACTCTTCTGGTGCATTCTAGCCAGGTCACATGCCAGGGTCATGTGACAGGTGGTTTGGGTTTTGCTCTTTTCTGGGTCAGTGGAACCTGCAATTCTGCACATTATTGCAGAAGGTCCAATGATATTGTGGGCTGGGGCACTTATCTCTTGATTTGTGGCTTATCTCAGCCTTTTCTTCATCATCCTCCTCTTTTCCTCATGATTGCATCCTTTGGATCGCCATATGCTGAGGTTGTGAGGGTGAAACCATAACATCATTTGACAACTCCAACTTGAATGGTTCTATCATTTGACCTTGTGCTTGACTCACAGCCTCAGGATTGGTAAGGGGCTCTGTATGATCAAGAGCACAGTACTCAGGGATGGTGAGGGCTCCACCTGGATGGATGGGTGGTGGTGCTGAGACTGTGGAGGGAATCAATGGGGCCCTCAGTTTAAAGAATGCTTCCAAGACCTGGTTTGGCTTCTTCGGCTTGCCAGTGGTACCCGCATGCTCATGACATGCCTGGCAGCATGCCTTTGATGCTTGGTGAGCTTCAAGGTTCTTGTATCCAACAGTTCCAACCTGAACAACTTTTTTACAGACCGGACATTCCAATGTGCTTGAATATGTGAACCTGACACCATTCACGTCTGTAATTCTGTTGTGTAGAGGCAATTAGACTACATATTCAAATTTAAGCCGATTTCAAGCTCTTACTCTCGGTTGTCAAGTTGGTCCTTGCTCCTCACCATTGCTGATAATTGAGAAATGTTGAAATTGGACATGCAATTGACTCAAAATAAAATATCATGCTACTTAGTGAGCTTGCTGTCAAGTGTTGTAGGGATCAGCCCAAGGATTTGCCAGTGTGATGAAGCCAATAGACTACTATTTTCAGCCATGTGATGTCATTGATAGGAGGTCAAACTTTTTTTTTTTCCTGAACCGCCCCCCCCCCCCCCCCCCTGTGCCGGAATCCCGTCCCGCCACCCCCTTGTTGTAAAAGCGCGGCTACCCGCATATGCAGCTTTACCGGTGCGCAAAGCAGCGACTCGGCCGACTTGTTGCCACTCTTGGAGGACGCCATGCAGTTACAGAAAGAGGTCCTGTTAGAGCTCGTCGTGAACATGTTTCGCAAACTCGTGAGTTCTACTCTTTCTCCCAACCCCCGTTGGTCGCCCCTCGCTGATGACAACGCGTCGTAGAACTTGCGGCATATCATGTTTGCACAGGTGGGAAAACTGACGGGAATGATTACTAAGACTGATATTGTGGCCCTGTCGACGGCGCATTTTGTACATCGTGGCGCACTTGCGGAAGAAAGGAACACGTCTGGAAAATTATACCTATTTCCTTTTCTGACCTCTGGTCGTCGTGAACGCCGTAACCTGCTCTGGAATGGACTTCCTGCAGACTACCGGTACTGAGTGTGCGTTAGTAAACATGGCCCCAGGAAGACAAGATATGCGTTGGTCAGACTAGAACTCTATATGAGACCGCGTTGTTTATGTTGTTATTACAAGTCGATCAATACTGTATGAGTCTAGCTTGAGACCTTTCCATACACCTTAACTGGGTTACCAACCGATTGCTACTGCACTTCACCGATAGGTCTCCGATCGCCATTTTTAAGACGATCATTTATGGGTGGGTCATCAGCGCATCAGCGCGAAGTGTTGAGGTACCGGGTGCAATGGTTCGGCTCTGATATTGATAAGTTTGCTTGGGATTGCGGGATGTCCTCACATTTCCTACTTTACTACTCGCATCACAAATATTTCGCTACGCTATTTATGAAGTATAAATATGAAAGGGTTTATACATAAGACGAATCCAAAAAGCGTCAAGCAGTTAGTAAGATATGTCACACGATATCATAGTGATGTGAGGGAGGAAGGCGATCGCCCATATCCCCGGAATCTAGAGGGAGCTGCGAAGGAACCGGGGTGGCTACGCCTGTAAGTGTTGGCAGCGTCGGAGATGGTGGTTTGTGACTCGGGGCGGCTACAGTGTTCGTGGGATTGACGGAAGGAGGGTCAAAAAGGACCTCGGGTTTGCATAAAGCGGTCTTCGTGCTACCTTTGTCGTTATTGGTAATACCCATATCAAGAGCAGAGGTCGGCAACGGGTTAGAAGCGGCGGGAAGAGTGGTAGCTGGGATCGAGTGAGATGCTTTTGGTCGAGAGAGTGCAAAGTCGGGTCGAGTTGCAGGAGGGTCTGAGAACAACTGTGGGACTGTAGGGAGAACATTATCGAGAGCCAGAATAAGAGATGGTGGAGTCGAGTTGCGTGATTCATCGGAAGAAGGAATGAGGAGGACTGTGTCATCCTGCGAGGAGATAGTACCATCTTGTAAAGAGGTTGAACCAAGCGGTGGAATGGTGGATGTTGAAGCTCCAGGGGTAGAATGGGGTATCGTTCTAGTGGAGGTGACATTACCTTGTGTTGCACCAGCAGTGGCCAGAACTGGCGAAGCAGCAAGAACGTGAAGGCTTTCGACTGTAATCTGTGACGACACCGCAATAAGCGGGGAGGAAGTATTGTTGTTGAGCGGCAGCACATCCGTGGAATCTTTGTCAACAAGAAGTGGGACGGGTGTAGACGAAGACGGTCCAGAGGGTCCAGTGGTAATGGGAGGAGGGGTGAGGGCAGGCTTGTAATGCAGGCTTGTGGGGGTAGAGACGCCATGGGTACGAGGCGCCGAGCCCAGACAATGACCAGAGGTATTGCACAATGGATACGACGATGGCCGCTGGTCACGAACACTAGGAGGGGTAAAGGAAGTTGTTGGGGTGGGATCGGTACCTTGATGTAGAGCGTCGAAAACGTCGCGAATGCACTCGAGGATATTGGGGACAATGATTGCAGAGCTATGGCCATCCCGAGCCCCGAGAACGATTTCATTCCACAGGGAACAGAACTTATGCTGTAGTTCAGAAGACGTGTCTTGTATGTTGAATGTAGAAGCTGCTTTGAGAACGCTCGAGAACGGGACAACGGGCCAGGTCCCTTTCCCAAGGTGGTTGAACTGCTGGCGAGTAATGTGGATCAAGACCGCGAGTGACAGGTCGTCGCCATGTGTGTCGTAATGTCGAAGGACGGTTTCCGTGATGCCCAGATTACTAGAAGCGAGAGTAAACCAACGGCCATCCCGGTCGTGCCGTTGCGCTCTTGAAATAATGGTCAAAACTGCAGCTTGTACGAGAAAAGCGGTTCTTTGGTCACTGGTATTTCCCCAGCCACCTACAATATGCCCAATTTCGGGGGATCGCAATGCACCATATTGATCTTTCGACACGATAGAGTTGAGGATCCAGTCACGTGCTTCGGGAAAGTCCGCTGAATCGATGGCCTTCGCACAGATGATAGCCCGACGGTGTTTGACTGACTCGGAGAGAATATCGGATGAGAATGTGCGGACCATGAATCTCGTCAATTCCTCAAAAAGCCTCGATTTTTGCTCTTTTGTGAGATTGGAAAGCGGATTGCTGCTTGAGTTGCGAAAGCCAGGAAGGCCCGCGAAGAAGAGCTCCAGTTTGTCATCGTCGTTCAAAGCTTCAAAGGTCCACATAAAGGTGCGGGTACGGATATCAATTGGTAAATTCCGAGCAATTTCTTCGGCTGTCTTCACCACCCCCTGCGAGAAAAATTTGTGATAACGTTTCTCCAGTGCACGGACGCGTTCGTGGGCTGCCTGAGAAAAAAACCGTCTGCCAAAGCACCGGATGGCCCACAAGATGGCAAATGGCGTCCCATAACCAACGCTCCACGCCAACGACGAAAGTGGGGTATAGTATGGGCTGTTGTGATGAAAAATCTGCGCGAGCGTGATATAGCCATATATGGTTGTGCAAACGCCGACCCATGATAGCACCAGTTTGAATATAGTGAGATCGACGTTCCATAGGAACACAACGAGGCCGGCAAAGAATAAGAACAGGGAAACGTGTAACAGTGTAGGGCAGGCATCAGCTACCTGTACGATGTGAGACTTTTCGACCCCTTCGGCAAAGTACGCATGGATACGTGCTCGCACGTGTGCACCGAAACGTGGCTGGGAAACCTTGATGTACCTGCGTGCCCACTGCCGCAGCAAGGCCGCAAGTAGAGCACAGGAAATACTGATGACCAAGCTCAAGAACCAAAGTGAATTGACCCATATGGCATAAGTTGGTGGAGAGAACGGTGGTGGAGAAGAAGGGAGGGAAATATTGGATCGATCTGAGTCAACAAGTAGCTGATAGATGTTCGAGAGGTAGAAAGTGGATGTGTCCTGCGAATTCGGGCGAATGTCTTGAATTGACACGGAGATCAATGTCGCAACTGCGGCCGAGAATAAACCAGTCTGCTACGGTTGAGTAGGTTGCCAAGCACAGGGAAGACAGATACACACGAAGATAAGGATCCCATCAGCCTCTGTTTCCCAGGTCTCGGCCATCCTCTTGTCTTCTTCCAAAGCCATCTCTAAATACACGGATAAAATATGTTCGGGGCCATCAAAAAATGTGGGGTGTTCGCCGTGATGGCTGATTCCGCGTCGGCTGGCGTGAGTATCGGTACTTGGCTACAGATGTGGAAGCAGCAGGTGAGAACGGCAAGGACCGAGTAAAGTAGGTGGTACCTCATGCTGTACTGTACCACTTCGTAGCGCGGTGACAGCTATATTGCCTTCCCCAGTCCGATTAGTGTATGGGGCTGGACGGGGTGGCAAAACCAAATGTTGGGCGGAGAACGCTCCGGAAGTTACACGACCTGAAAATCTTGAATGACTTGGGGGGCTCATTGAAGGCTTAGAGCGTGGGATCAAATTTGTTGAAAGCTGTGATTGCACAAACTGACTGGAACGTGACCCCAAGGGTGTTTGCGGAAATGTACCAGGATGCTCATAAGGCTGAGGTCGATAGGGGTAGGGGATGTATTTATGTAAGCGAGCGTCTATCTAAATGCGGTATTTCGTTCTCATGTGTCAGACCTGGTAGTCTCTGCCAGTGGAGCCAGCAGTGGATGGTTCAGCACACCACTGGCATTTGTCTGCCTTTCTAAGAGTGCCGCACTTGTGTGCACCCTTATATATTCGAGTAAAACACACAAATACAGAAGCGGTCAACTTTGTTAAGTGTTGTGACACGCAGAAACGTGCAAAACACCTTACATCTCCAGCACTCCCCCAATACCAGCAAATAACAGTAATATCTTCGTACTGATTTAACAAGGAATCCACCGACTTGAACAATGGCGCCAACGTTCGACCCTGAACTTCGCCAGAGGGGTAGGCTACCGATTTATGCGGTATTATGAGTCTTTGACTTTTCGCATACATCCCACGGTCCGGTCCGCTTTTGCCGTTTCTCCGCAACTCAGTTTAAAACTCCGCTTTTTTCGAACTTTCTTTCCTCTTTCATATTTTATTTTCACAGTAAATACTATAATAGAAACTAGTGTAAAATACATGATATAAAATAAAGGTAAATAGCGCGTAAATAGCACATAAATAGCACATGTCTGTCTATTGGTTTGGAGCACGCGGTAGGGAGGGAAGGGAGGGACAAACAATACCCTCTCTCAATCCCCACAGAATGCTGACTTTCGAAATTCCCACAGGCCCCGCCATTACTAAAACAAGCCTCGCTTACGATGGTCCCAGAGAAGAGGCACACCATGCCAAACGTGCCCTTACAAAACCTCAAAGGGGAAGCATGGCATTTGACCGTGAGAATGGCGGGATGACGTTGGAATGGGCAAGTGAGGAGGAATTCCTGGCTTGGCTTGCTGTTACGTTTCTGTTGCACGAGCTTACGACTTGAGACCCTTACTGTACCGGTTGCAACTATGGCGGTAAGGTAGATTAGTTGCGGACTTTACTACGGTGATACGGTGCGATAGGAGATACGGTACGATTGCTGACTGATGGCCGACGCCACTAGTACTGGTACTAGTAGTATGAGGATTTGAGCTACTTACACGATACGTTGGACGCTACCATACTGTGACTCATAGCAGCGCTTGAAAGCCTGCTCAACTTGTATTTAACCTGGCTTGCGAAGACCAAGATACGCCATCTTGGTCTTCTTGAATCGTCACTTGCTTCCTCTCTCCTTTGTCCCTCCTTTCAAGTTCTAGTCTGAGTCCAACTTCGCTTGTGACTATCCATCGAGTCTTGCCGGTGTACCTCCGAGTATTCACTAAGACAAGAGCACGGACCTACGAGTCGTCGTGTCAGCAAGAATCTCCGCTAAGTAGTTATCGCCACTTTCGAGCTCAAGTCGGGCTAACGTCGTGACGACGTTACATTAAGACCAAGATTACCATTGTGGCCGTAACAACAAGAGACCGGTGGACGGACTTCCGTCCATACTCACTCCCAAGAAGAGGAGAACGAAACGTTCCTACGCACTTTCTACAAGCTGCTAGTTGGAGGGACAGACAAGAAGAGACCGGATATTTCGTGGAATTCAACGGACCTAGCAGGTTCCGCCCAGTTGAGTTTAACTTCGACCACCTGTGTTGGGTAGAAGTTGCGTGGAACCCCATAGACTCCCAGTGGGACGCAATATGACCAACAGGACCTCGATATCGCTGCGACATCGACGCACGAGAACTCAACAGCCAAGCAGATTGGGGCCCCATCGACGGACAAATAAGAGAACACTCTACCGGAGAAGTAGTATCAGAAGGGGAAGAAGAAGAACAAAGTCAAGAAGAGAGCGAGGGGCGAGAACCAGACCAAACCGAAACTAGCGGAGGGGCGATACAAGATCTCCTCCTTGAACGAGCTGAGTCCGCCCATATTACAGAACCAGAACCAATTCATATCCGATCACCAGCTATCATGGCGACCATTACTCGAGCCATGGAAGGAGTGGCGCTTGAAGAATCGCGCGTTATACAAGCAAAGGCAAGAGAAATCCTCATGCCTATCGACCCAGAAACCGGAAGACGGATGACGGCCGACGACGCCGCCATATTTCAGGCAATAGGGTCCGACCGAGGAGACCCGCCATCAGGACAGCCCGTCACATTAGAACTACCCCCGGGAGTCGGAGGACCCAGTGGAGACCCGCCGCCACCACCAGGAGGAGGAGTCCCCTTCGACTTACGAAGAACCGAACCACCGCGAGGACCGCCCAGTGGACCGCCAGGAGGCGGGGGAGGCGGGGGAGGCGGGGGAGGCGGCAGCAGAGGGGGCGCCGGCGGAGCAGGAGGAGGAAATCATAACGAGAAACTCACCGGCGAGCCACCTTCCGTTTTTGACGGAGACAGACTCAAAATCGACCAATTTCTGACACAGTGGCACGTTTACTGGGGTATGAACCTAGACGCCCCTATCATGCGAAACGACTACAGGAGATGCCTCCTGTTCCTATCTTACATCAAAGGCGGAGCAGTCAGCGAATGGGTATTGTCATTCCTGAACTGGCTCAACAGACAGATACAACGAGGGATCAGTCCCTACACTCCGGCGCTATGGGAAGCCGTCGCCGACGGCTTCAGCCAACGCTTTGAAAACACGCTGGAACGAGAGCAAGCCCAAGCAATATTGCGAAAGGGTTTTAGAATGGCGGGTGAGGACATTGACAAGTACATCAACGACTTCGAACAACTCGCACGGAAGGCTCATTACCGCCTCAACGAACCACAAACCATTGACCTCTTCACGTCGGGTCTGCCGAAGGAACTTTTCAAGAACGCGTTCCAGTTCGACGACCCCGTCACGTTCGACGACTGGAAGAGAGCCGTCCTCAAACGCCAGAAAAATTATATACATCTCAAAGCAAGGCTCAATGAGTACAAAAATATGGCGACACAGCCAAAGAAACAAAGCGGCAACGCGGGATGGACGCTTCCACAAAATTTACCGCAAACCAACCCATGGGCAATGGACACTTCAGCCGACCGTGCCAAGGTAAGACTCGCGGGATCAGAAGATATCGACTTCAACAAGTTGCCACACTACAATGGGCCCATGCCACCATTTCCACCGCGAGGAGGGCCCGGAGCTCGAGGACGAGGAAGGGGCGGATCGCGAAGGGATCTAAGGAACGTCCTTTGCTATAATTGTCACGCTCCAGGCCATCTCTCACGAAACTGCCCGCACCCGTGTATGCAGCAGCAATGGCCAGCCGCTCCCTCCAGCAGCCGTATGATCGAAACCACAGGTTACCCCCAGGGACCCATATCCCAATACGCGCCGTCACTCCCAGGGTACATGTCACCCGCGCCAAGCGAAGCGCCTACGCCTCACATCAACACGACAAGTACGAAAACGGCAGGAGAACAAGCGAAGGAATGGCTCACACAGGTGGCCAATAGCACGGATTGATGAACAGACACATAAGGACTATACTCACAGTGGACTGATAAGACTGTGGTGAGATATAGATGGTGACTGAGAAGCAGCACAGGGTGTCAAGCAAGTGAAAGCAAGAGGGGTTGTCTGGCACACAGCAGTGAGAGAACTGATATTGGTATTATAGAGGAGAAGACATACCTGGCACACAGCAGTGAGAGAACTGATGTGGACCAGGAGCGTACAAGCACTACTACTTATACTGTACAGAGGTGTGATACTAGTATAAGAGTGGTAACACAGAGTCACAGAATACAAGGAGCGTTGTTCTACATACAGGACAAAAGGAGTGTATGAAAGGAGAACAAGGTGACCAGAACAAAGAGAGTCCAGACAAGTATGATATCATAGTGACATCACAATAAAGATAACGCTGCAAAGAGAACAAAGGAAGGAGTACAATGAAATGTCCAGAGTGTTCTACATGACATCATTGTACATGATGTCATAGATAAGCTAAGAAGTCCGAGATTGTACAGATCATATAATCTAATCTACAGGTCCAATATATCTTATCTAAAGCAGTCCATATCTGCAAGTCCTTTAGAGCTGCTAAGTGCGCGCGGGCCACTTATCAACACGGATGAGGTGAAAGACCTCATACTTCAAGATTTATGGGGAAAAGAGGGTTTTCGGGACGCCTGAACCCGTCAGTCTGGGTGAGGGCTTTACGATGTAATTCTGTAATTGTGACAACGCGCTATCGATCATTGCGAATCCCAGTGACTGTCCGAACGGAATATCAAACGACTGAAACCAACGTGTTGGTTGACTCTGGCGCAACCGACAACTTTATTCGACCAAGCATGGCAGAACGGGCAGGGATCCCAATATGCCCACTAGAAATGCCGCACAAGATATGGAATATAGACAACACAGAAAACAAAGCTGGGTTAATCACTCATTATGTTAACCTAGAAGTGAAAACGCGAGGACAGATAAAGAAGATGACCTTCCTGGTCACCGACCTCGGAAGTGAAGACATGGTACTCGGATACCCTTGGCTCAGCGCCTTCGAGCCCACCATTCAATGGGCCATGGCGACTATACACCCCAATATGCAGCCAGTGGAGTTAGCCACCACAGAACAACTACTCTCTACAACTGCTGTTCAAGCCCTGATAGTGGCCGAAAAAGAAGACATCATACGGGAACTAGAAGAAGAAACATATGTCCGGGCCACCACTTCCACAGAATTAGCTATACAGGCAAAGCAACAACAAATGACAGTCGTACTCCCTCAAGAGTACGCCATGTTCAGCAAGCTATTTAACGAGCAGGCCTCGCACCGTTTTCCCCCGGCACGACCCTGGGATCACGCCATAGATTTTAAACCGTCCGCACCGACCGCCATAGACTGCAAAATATATCCTATGACTCAAAAGGAGGAGGGCGAGCTCAAGGAATTCCTGGACGAGAAACTGAAACAGGGGTACCTACGCCCTTCCATCTCTCCGTACGCATCCCCCTTCTTCTTCATTAAAAAGAAGGACGGGAAGCTACGCCCCGTACAGGATTATCGCATCATCAACTCCCATACAATCCGTAACCAGTACCCGCTCCCGCTCATCCAAGACCTCATCCTCGACCTCAGCAATGCCCACATCTACACGAAACTTGACATCCGATGGGGCTACAATAACATACGCATTCGCGACAGTGATCAAGAGAAAGCGGCCTTCAAAACAAAGTTCGGCCTCTTCGAACCAACGGTCATGTTCTTCAGCCTCACCAACTCTCCCGCAACCTTCCAAGCGATGATGAATCACATTTATCATGACACCATCGCGAAGCATGAGCGATTGGGCACTACGATACGTGTCTATATGGATGATATCGGAATCGCCACTCACTTTGATTACGATTTGCCAGCCCACATCGCCGCGGTCCGCGACGTCTTACAGGTCGCACAAGAACACGACCTCTACTTCAAGCTGGAGAAGTGCCTCTTCCATCAGCCACGTATGGATTACCTGGGGGTAATCCTTGAGAGGGGGGTGACCCGAATGGACCCTGTAAAAGTTCAGGGAATTAAAGATTGGCCAACGCCGACAAAGGTCAAAGACGTCAGATCCTTCCTCGGCTTCTGCAACTTTTACCGACTTTTCATACGCGGCTTCGCAACCCACGCCAAGCCACTCACCAAACTAACGAGGAAAGACGAAGAATGGCGATGGACGGAAGAAGAAGACAGGGCATTTCACAAACTAAAGAGCCTTGTCACGGAAGAACCGGTACTGGCACACCTGGTCCTCCAAGACCCATTCGAATTAGAGGTTGATGCCTCGGGATACGCGGTGGGGGCCATATTGCTACAAAAGAAAGCTGATGGAAAACGACACCCCATAGGATACTACTCAGCAACGCTCTCCGAGGCGGAACGAAATTACGACATTTATGACTTAGAATTGCTCGCCATCGTCAAGGCCCTACGCAACTGGAGACCGCTACTCGCAGGGGCACCACACAAAATCAAAATCTACTCGGACCACCTGAACCTTCAGTACTGGAAGTCGCCGCAAAAGATTAACAGACGGGTCGCCAGGGAAGTACTCGAACTTTCCGAGTACGACTTCGAAATTCACCATATCAAAGGAAAAAACAACGGAAGAGCAGACGCGTTGTCGCGGAGGCCCGACTACGATCAGGGAACAGAAGACAATAACGAGGTCGTGGTGCTGCCACCGGAGGTCTTTGTCCGAGCACTCAACGTGGCACGAACACTCACTCTCAACCCAAACCTAACGCAACCACGACACCAACAGGACGAGGAGGTAATTAAGGTATGGGTAGACCCCCATCGCTTGAAGAAGATACAGGGAGAGTGGTATAAGGACGGGAGGTTCGTGATAACGGGACCAGCATCGACGCACCGCGTACTGATCCATGACCACCATGATTTACCAATACATGGACATCCGGGGATTGCGAGGACGCAACGAATCCTGGAAAGACACTACTGGTGGCCAAGACTGCGAAAGGATGTGTATGAATACATCCAAGGATGCGCCGAGTGCCAACGAAACAAAGTCAACACGCGCCCCATACGAGCGGCTCTACACCCCATCGCGCCGATACTTGATGCAACTCCCTTTCAGACCGTGGCAGTCGACTTCATTACCAAACTGCCGAAATCAAGGGAGTACGACAGCATCCTCACGGTCACAGACCACGACTGTAGCAAAGCATTGGTATTCATACCATGCAAAGAAGAGATAACGGCGGAGGAGACCACAGCACTGTACGTCAACCACGTCTTCAAGCGATTCGGATTACCGCGCAAAATCATTAGCGATCGAGACCCGTGGTTTACGTCCAAGTTCACAAGAGGGGTGTGCAGAATCTTGGGAGTCCAGCAGAACATTTCCACAGCATACCATCCACGCACCGACGGGCAGTCGGAAAGAACCAACCAGTGGCTAGAGCAATACCTGCGTTTTTGGGTAAACAAGCGTCAAGATAACTGGACGGTTTATCTGCCAATCGCGGAATTTGCGCACAATAACTGGCCTCACGAACACACCAAGCAATCGCCGTTCCAACTTCTGATGGGATACGATCCCCAAGCTGATTGGACGGATAAGCCCTCTCCTATTCCCCAAGTGACCGCACGACTCACACAGCTAAAAGAAGCCAGGGACGACGCCCAACGTCTAATCAAGAAGGCTCAGGAGTCATGGGTGCGCAACAAAGATACGCCCAAGTTCAGTATCAATGACCTCGTGTGGCTTGAGGGCAAACATCTCCGAACCAATCAGCCCACGGCGAAATTGGCGGCGCGACGCCACGGACCCTTTCGGGTGATACAGGTGATGTCCCCGTATAACTATCGATTGGAACTTCCCACGCAGTGGAGCATTCACCCAGTGTTTCACATCGATCTTCTCACCCCGTACAAGCAAACCCCCTTGCATGGAGAAAACTTCACACGACCGCCGCCAGAGCTGATAGATGGAGAAGAAGAATACGAGGTCGAGGCCATTCTAGACACTCGGCATTTCGGCAGGGGAAGACGCCTCCAATATCTCATCAAATGGAGGGGGTACCCAGACTCGGAGAACCAGTGGGTCAACAAGGATGACGTCTTCGCACCAGAAGCTCTCCAACTATATCAGGAAACACAAGCCCACGGTAAGCGGGATAAAGTAGGAGTCGCTCGGACAGAGGACTGTCATCCCCTCTTCCTTCGCTCTGCCATCACCACTACTCTCATGCCCACTTCACCACTGCGCCATGTCACACAAGCACAACTCCTCGACTCCCTCGCAGAAGACGCCCGCACCCTCCTGGCGGAGGACGACGACACCAAAGTTCCAAACACTCAGCTCACACCATGGACGCCTCTTGCACCAGCAGAGGGGCCCATCACCACGCAAGAATGGGCCAACATCGTCACCAGATTCCCCGACCCAACAACCACTCCAAACGACGACCAAGCTGTCGTCCACGTCTTCCGAAACGATCGCGGTGAACGAGAACCCTTCGCCGCTATCCCCCCAAGCGACGACCTCATCGGCGTTCGCGGAATTTTCCCGAGCAACGACCAGCGTTCAAGCGCTGATGGAGTACGAGCTGGAGGGGTGGAAGAGGGTAGTAGCAGCGTGGCAGAAGGAACAACTCGACTCAGCAGTGGCCCGACTGAGGGAGATGCGAGAGCGGCGGCAGCGATGGCGGCAGCTGAGGCTGGCCATGATGACGAAGATTATTACCCGGCGAGACACCCCTTCATTCGAACGAAACGCGACGCTGATAATCCCCGCATCACGCCCTGGCTCGTCTACACCGACGGGTCCCCCATGTATCGAGGACGTGTGCGCGTGCCTGGCGCCGCTGACCACCGTCCGTTCACCGCCGCCGAGGACCCCGCGCATGTCATTGCGCCTGAAGGGTTCAGGGCGAACCGACGACCCCATTACATTCGATACCCCATCACCGGACCGGACGGAGTAGAGAGGGACGCGTCACACGTCCAGATTATCGGGGGGGCGGACCCCCTGATATTAGGGGTTATACCGGGCTCGCCACACATCTACGGTAAGCCCTTTTACGCTGAACCCCATGTATCCGCCGCGCTCCGCCCTACGTACCCGCACGAGGACTTGGTTGTCTTCGAAGCGGACAAGATCACCGACCGCGCACTTAATCGAATCAACGACGAGTCGCTTACCGCGGAGGTCACGCGCTTCCGCGCGGCCAGCTATGAGCTGGACCGACTCCGAGCCAGGGTGAGTCAGCTCCGCACAATGATTGAATGCGCACAGGACGACCGCCGCGACTCCATCTACCGCCTGGAGCGCGCCACGGCGTTGGAGCGCATTGCCGATGAGCAGCGCGATTGGCCGCCGAGGGATTTCCGGTGAGCCTGGGGTCTCACGCATAGAAAGGGGGTGATGTTACGTTTCTGTTGCACGAGCTTACGACTTGAGACCCTTACTGTACCGGTTGCAACTACGGCGGTAAGGTAGATTAGTTGCGGACTTTACTACGGTAATACGGTGCGATAGGAGATACGGTACGATTGCTGACTGATGGCCGACGCCACTAGTACTGGTACTAGTAGTATGAGGATTTGAGCTACTTACACGATATGTTGGACGCTACCATACTGTGACTCATAGCAGCGCTTGAAAGCCTGCTCAACTTGTATTTAACCTGGCTTGCGAAGACCAAGATACGCCATCTTGGTCTTCTTGAATCGTCACTTGCTTCCTCTCTCCTTTGTCCCTCCTTTCAAGTTCTAGTCTGAGTCCAACTTCGCTTGTGACTATCCATCGAGTCTTGCCGGTGTACCTCCGAGTATTCACTAAGACAAGAGCACGGACCTATGAGTCGTCGTGTCAGCAAGAATCTCCGCTAAGTAGTTATCGCCACTTTCGAGCTCAAGTCGGGCTAACGTCGTGACGACGTTACACTTGCAGCCGAGGAATCAGAGAAGACAATAGAATTTCATGTGAGTCAAATGTTCCAATCAGATTCATCAGACTGGCAGGAGTGTCGCATGCTTCGGTGCTCATGTGAATTCACAGGCAGGAAGCAGAATTACCAAAACAAGCACCAATGGGAAAGGAAGATCCCATCGAAGAAGACAGGCTGTCAATGCCGTCTTACTGTTAAGCGGTACCCGCAAACAGACGTGATGCTTGGGAAGTATGAGGACCAGCATGATCACCCACTTGGCGACGATAATCTGCAATTCACCAGACTGTCAACCAAAATCAGGGACCTTGTCATGGACATGGTCCACACCGGCATTGATTCTAAGATAGTGGTGAATCACAAATGAATTTGTTTTTTTTTTTTGCCAAGCTGACTATAATTCAGCTAAAATGTGTACATGAATCCTGCAAGTGGACTGATTGCGATTACTACATAACAATACACGACATTAGCCGTTACCGTCGGATTGTGGAGGACGTGGAAATCTGCCTTGACAATAATGACACAATCTTGCTTCGCCTTTGGGTCCTCCGGCTTCAGGACAGTGGTGCTGAGTGTGTCTTGAAGGACCAGAAAGATCCCCCTCCCCCTGAATCTGGATTATCCCCAGATTGTTTTGTCCTGTGTATCCAGACCAAATTCCAGTTGGACCGCCTTTGCGCACTCGGCAGCAATTTTGTGTCTATTGATGCAACCCACAACACCACTCAATATGCAGGGCTCCAGCTGTTTACCCTGCTTGTGAGAGATCTGTGGGGGCAGGGTATGCTTTTTGGCATTTTCTGGTTATGGACTGTATTCAATTCCGCTTGACAGGCATCCCTGTTGCTTGGATGTTGTCATCAAACGGGACAGAAGTGACAATCAAATATTTTCTTGAATTTGTAAAAGTGCGGAGCCTGGATGTGTCACCCGCAATTATTATGACCGACCATGACAAAGCACAAATGAATGCGATATCGGCCGCATACCCAGGGGCCATGGTGCTACTGTGCTGGTGGCATGTGCTCTGTGCTATCCGGATGTACTTGTGCATGGAAGAATTCCCAGAACTTTGGGAATGCATCCACATGTGGGTCAGAACATCCGATCAAATTGAATTTGATTCTTGGTGGGAAGAGATGCAAACCAGTGATTTGGTCCCTCAAAGCCTTGTAAAATATCTCAAGGCAAATTGGATGGGTATTGTACCACTTTGGTCAGGGACATACAGGAAAGATCGGCCGATCTTCCAAGAGGGTGACACAAACATGCTAATCAAGTCGTAAGTGGGCTTATCGCTCCAAGGGATAAGAGGGATCGCTCAAATCTATGTTTATCTAGCTACCACCATGTACTCAAATCAATGTGGCTTGAGGGGAAGCAAAATCGGTGCGCCGATCATCTCGTCCACACACTTGTAATCAATATGCTCCCGCACTACCAGGCCCGCCATGACAGCCAAGAGGTTGGTTTCAGTGGTTCAAACCTGGCCAAGAAGCGTCGCAAAGAAATTCTTACTAGAACCCCGGAAATAAACACCAACTCCATCTGCAGCCTAGGCGACAATCGCTATTCTGTGCAACCGGCAGCGGATATGTTGCATAACTATCTAGTTAAGCTTAGCGAACGGTCTTGTGACTGTCCGGACTGGCCCAGGGTCTGGCTGTGCAAACATGTCACTGCGGTCACCCATTTTTTTGGAGACAGCAATCAGCTGGTGGAGCTGGCAGCAGGCGATGGCACAGCCCCTAAGACAGCGCAGCCGGTTGAACCAGAGTGCCCAGCAGATGCGTGCAGCAATGCAACAGCTGCAACAATTTTGGAGAATGTAATCACTGTCTCCAAAGAATTTCTAAGCGATGGTGCGCCCAAGTCTCCAGGCACTGTCCAGAGTCTTCACAGTGTTTAGGAACACCTGACTGCTGTTGTCTGAAACTCACACTCTTTGGAAAGCCCACTCCCAGACAAAGAAGACATCCTGCTGAATCAACACATGTGGACTGAGACCACCCAGCCAATGGGAGTACAGCAGTGGAAGAAGAGACCTCATGCTACCGCCATGTCACGTTTCGACTGTTTGACCGTATGCGAACCCTTACTGTACTGGTTGTGACTACGGCAGTAAGGTAGATTAGTCACGGACTCACGGCCTTAGGCCTTTACGGTGGTGATACGGTAGTGCGATAGGCGATTGCGTACGATAGATGACTGAGCGGTGTCCCTATGACGTGATACTAGTACAGGTACTAGTAGTTGTGGTGTTGAGATGTTTCTGCGATACGTTGGATGCTACCTTACTGTGACTCATAGCAGCGCTTGAAAGCCTGCTCAAATTGTATTTAAGCTAGTATGCGAAGACCAAGATATGCCATCTTGGTCTTCTTGAATCGTCACTTGTTTCTCCTCTTTTCTTCTAAGTTCTGCACTTCTATCTCTCTCATTCTCAATTACGTCTACAAGTGTTAGCAAGAGTCTTGCCGGTGTACCTCCGTGTATTCACTAAGGCAAGAGCACGGACCTTCGCATCGTCGTGACCATTGCTAAGTTGTTACCGCCTCATTGAGCTCAAGTCGAGCTAATGTCGTGACGACGTTACATTAAGACCAAGATACATTGTGGCTGTAACAACAAGAGATCAGTGGACAAGTTTTTGTCCTTACTCACTAAACCGCAGAGGAGATCGCAACATACCCACACGCTTCCTGCAAGCAGCTAGTTGGAGAGAGCGAGACGAAGAAACAGGATACTTTGTAGAATTCAACAGACCTACCAGGTTCCGACCAGTTGAGTTTAACTTCGACCACTTGTGTTGGGCGGAAGTTACGTGGAATCCAATAGAACGACAGTGGGACGTTGTACGACCAGCAGGACTGTGGTATCATTGTGATATCGACACAAGAGAGCTCAACAGCAGGGCAGACTGGGGCCCCATTGACGGACAACTGCAAGAACATACAACGGGAAAAGCAGTCTCCAAAGGAACAGGACAGAGTAACGAAGAAGAAGAGGAAGGACGACAACCGGAACAAACCGAAAGTAGTGGAGGAGTAATACAAGATCTCCTCGTTGAACGAGCTGAGTCCGCGCACATTACTGAACCAGAACCAATTCATATACGATCACCAGCGATAATGGCCACGCTAACGCAAGCAATGGAAGAAGTCGCATTAGAAGAATCGTGCGCAATACGACAAGAAGCAAGGGAAATTCTCATGCCAATCAACCCCGAGACTGGCACCCGAATGATGGCGGATGACGCCGCCATATTCAGAGCCATAGGGTCCGACCGAGGGGACCCCCCGTCAGGGAGACCACTGATATTAGAGATGCCACCAGGAATAGGAGGACCAGGAGGAGATCCGCCACCGCCACCGGGAAGAGGAGTCCCATTCGACATACGACGAACTGGACCTCCCCAACCACCAGCAGGAGGACCCCCCGCGGGACCCCCAGGAGGAGGAGGCGGAGGCGGAGGTGGAGGTGGAGGGCATAACGAAAAACTAACTGGCGAGCCCCCCTCTATTTTCGACAGGGACAGACTCAAAGTAGACCAATTTCTAACAGTGGCACGTCTACTGGGGCATGAACCTGGATGCCCCCATCATGCGCAACGATTACAGGAGATGCCTCCTGTTCCTCTCCTACATCAAGGGAGGGGCAGTGAGCGAATGGGTCCTGTCATTCCTCAATTGGCTGAACAGACAAATACAACAAGGAATCAGTCCCTATACGAGAGAATTATGGGATGCAGTGGCCAACGGATTCAGCCAGTGATTTGAAAACACCCTAGAACGAGAACAAGCACAGGCAATATTATGGAAGGGGTTTAGGATGACAGGAGAGGACATTGACAAGTACGTCAATGACTTTGAACAGCTTGCACGGAAGGCTCATTATAGCCTTAACGAACCCCAAACGATCGACCTCTTCACATTGGGGTTGCCGAAGGAGCTATTCAAGAATGCCTTCCAATTCGACGACCCAGTAACATTCGACGATTGGAAGAGAGCAGTCCTCAAGTGACAAAAGAATTACATACACCTCAAGGCGAGGCTCAACAAGTACAAAAACATGCAGACACAGCCGAAGAAACCGAGTGGCAGCGCAGGGTAGACCCTTCCACAAAATCTACCACAGACAAATCCATGGGCAATGGACACCTCGGCCGACCACACTAGGGTGCGATTTGTGGGATTGGAAGAGATCGACTATGGCAAACCGCCGTATATGTGGCCGCAGCCACCGTTCCCTCCCCGGGGCAGGCCAGGAGCATGAGGAAGGGGTAGAGGGGGATCTAGAAGGGACCTCAGGAATGTCTTGTGCTATAACTGTAACACCCTGGGTCATCTCTCATGAAATTGCCCCCGCCCCAGGACACAGAGACTGTGGCAGGACGCCCCGTCAAGCAGCAGAATGACGGAGACTACTGGATACCCACAAGGACCCGTATCACAGTACAAACCATCGCTGCCAGGATACATGTCGCCGGTGCCCAGCGCCACCCCAATGCCGCAAATCAATAGGACCGAAACGAAAACCGCCAGAGAGCAGGCAAAGGAATGGCTCACGCAAGTAGCCAATAGCACGGACGAAGTAAAGGACCTCATCCTCCAAGACCTATGGGGAAAAGAGGGTTTTCGGGATGCCTGAACCCATCAGTCTGGGTGAGGGCTTTAAAATGTAATTCTGTAATAGTAACAACTCGCCATCGATCTCTACGAATTCCAGTTACCATTCACACGGATTACAAAACGACTGAAACCAATGCTCTAATCGACTCTGGAGCCACTGACAATTTTATCCGACCAAGTATGGCAGCCCAAGCAGGCCTCTCGGTGCAACAACTAGAAACACCCCAGAAGATATGGAACATAGACAACACAGAAAACAGAGCTGGGTTAATCACTCATTACGTTAACCTAGAAGTGAAAACACGACAACATATAAAGAAAATGACCTTTTTGGTCACCAATCTTGGAAGCGAAGACATGGTGCTGGGCTATCCATGGCTTAGCGCATTCGAACCAACAATCCACTGGACCACCGCAACTATACACCCCGACATGCAGCCGATAGAACTCGCCACCGACGAAAGGCTGCTCGCAACAATCACCACTAGGGCCCTGATCACGGCAGAAAAGGAGGGTATTGTATGGGAGCTAGAGGAAGCAACCTTTGCTAGAGCTACCACCTCGACGGAGCTAGCGATCCAAGCGAAGCAACAACAAATGGCAGCCACGCATCCCATGGAATACGCTGCGTTCAGCAAACTATTCGATGAGCAGGCATCGCATCGATTCCCCCCAGCAAGGCCCTGGGACCACGCTATCGATTTCAAACCATCCGCTCCGGCAGTGATTGACTGCAAAATATACCCAATGACACTAAAAGAGGAAGGAGAGTTAAAGGAGTTTCTCGAAGAAAAGCTGAAACAGGGCTATCTGCGCCCCTCCATTTCCCCATACACCTCATCTTTCTTCTTCATCAAAAAGAAGGATGGAAGAGCCCATGACGCAAATCCTTGCGATAGACTCGGTAAAGCCCATGTGCAATTGTGCCATGTCAGTCGGCAAAGCCCATGTGGGCCCATTGTTAATATAATGTGCATATATTTGTATGGGCCCATCAGGCTTGTCTGCAAATAGTCTTGTGTGGGCCCACATTATCTGTACCGCTGGTAGGATAGCTGCCAAACGAATCGCTTGCATGGGCCCACAATGCACCTATGACATTTGTCCCGATGAGATTGTAATTGGCCCATGCTGCCAAGGTGCGCATGCTGCCGATGAGCTTGCATTGGCCCATTCTTTGCATGAGTGAATTCTGCCGAACAGCTTGTATTGGCCCATTCTGCCCATGGGTGAATTCTGCCAAACAGTTTGTATTGGCCCACACTGCCAATGTGTACATGCTACCGATGGGTTTGTATTGGCCCACGCTGCCGATGGGTTTGTAGTGGCCCATGGTGCTCATGTATTTTCTGCTGACAAGCTCGTATTGGCCCATTCTCCCCATGGGTGAATTCTGCCGAATAGCTTGTATTGGCCCCTGGCACCGATGTGTGTATTCTGTCGATGAGCTTGTATTGGCCCGCCGTACTCATGTACGTATTCTGCCGACGAGCTTGTATTGGCCCATTCTTCCCATAGGTGGATTCTGCCGAACAGCTTGTATTGGCCCACGCTGCCGATGTGTACATGCTGCTGATGGGTTTGTATTGGCCCATGGTGCTCATGTATGTATTCTGCTGACAAGCTCGTATTGGCCTATTCTCCCCATAGGTGAATTCTGCTGAACAGCTTGTATTGGCCCATGGCACCGATGTGTGTATTCTGTCGATGAGCTTGTATTGGCCCACTGTACTCATGTATGTATTCTGCCGATGAGCTTGTATTGGCCCATTCTGCACATAGGTGAATTCTGCCGAACAGCTTGTATTGGCCCACACTGCCAATGTGTACATGCTGCCGATGGGCTTGTATTGGCCCACTGTGCTCATGTGTGTATTCTGCCGAACAGCTTGTATTGGCCCATTCTTCCCATGGGTGAATTCTGCCGAACAGCTTGTATTGGCCCACGCTGCCGACGTGTACATGCTGCTGATGGGTTTGTATTGGCCCACGGTGCTCATGTGTGTATTCTGCTGACAAGCTCGTATTGGCCTATTCTTCCCATAGGTGAATTCTGCCGAACAGCTTGTATTGGCCCATGGAACCGATGTGTGTATTCTGTCGATGAGCTTGTATTGGCCCACTGTACTCATATACATATTCTGCTGACGAGCTTGTATTGGCCCATGGCGTTTGTGTGTTTATGGCTTATATTGGCCCATGGCGCCGAAGTGTACTTGCTGCCGATGAGCTTGTAATGACCCACGGTAGAAGCGTGTGTATTCTGCCGAATAGCTTGTATTGGCCCATGGCGTCAAGGTATGTATCCTGCCAATGAGCTTGTACTGGCCCATTCTGCCAATGTGTGCGTCCTGCCAATGTGCTTGTATTGGCCTGCAGTTTCTTCTTCCAATGAAGTTGGCTCACAGTGTTCATATCTGTACTCTTCCGACAAGCATGTATTGACCTGCAATGCCCATGCATACATCCTGCCGATGAGCCTGTATTGGTATGAGGAGTGTAGCTATGGCATGAGATCATAGTTCTCCCCAAAATATGTAGTATTCAGGCTCTTCCCTCTCTCATGGAGACCCACAATTTGCTGCCGAAGTGACTCAAGGACCTTCTCATGGCTATCACATCTGGATTTCAGATCCTTAATTGTTTTCTCTTGCCAGTCACATCTGACCTTTAGACTCTGGACCTCCCATTCGAGCTGTTTAACTATATTATTGTTATCTTCGCCCTCAGCTGCTGATCGATGTGGTGAGCATAGAACCAATGGAAACTAGACCCAATGCACCTGGCGATGCCCCCTCATTGGTTCCCTCCATTGGTTTATTGAGAGGTTGAGCTTCGACCTCCCGGTTGTTGTCAAGGTCCTCTTCTGGGTGTAGAGGCTTGCCCTTCCTTGAGCTTGTCTTCATATCCTGTTTCCCCTTACCTTTGATATTTGGCCTAGCTGCATTTGGATTATTATTTCCTGCATGCCTCCTAGTCTTGTATGTAGTGCTGATAGCTGCTTCACCAATATCATCGGCAACACTCCTTTTCGCTGCCGATCTGGTAACAATTTCTTTAGCTGCCGGTAAATGTGATGAGCATAGAACCAATGGAAGCTAGACCTAATGCACCTGGCGACGCCTCCTCATTGGTTCCCTCCATTGGTTTATTGAGAGGTTGAGCTTCATCCTCCCAGTTGTTGTCAGGGTCCTCTTCTGGGTGTAGAGGCTTGCCCTTTCTTGAGCTTGTCCTCTTATCCCGTTCACCCTTACCTTTGATATTTGGCCTAGCTGCACTCGGATTATTAACTCCTGCACGCCTCCTAGTCTTGTATGTAGTGCTGATAGCTGCTTCACCAGTGTCATCGGCAGCACTCCTTTTTGCTGCCGATCTGGTAACAATTTCTTTGGCAATTTTATTCCTCAACACATCTGCATGACAAAATTCAGGACTCACTGCGAACACCACTACCAGACGCATATGAATCCTTCTTCCTCCTGGGAATAGGGGCTCTTGGATTGCCTATCTCTGCCGAGGGCTCTTGAGGTTCAGATGCCATAGGTTCTAGACCAGAAGCTGCTGCTGAGGTAGTCATTATGTTTCCACCTGCTGAGGTTTCTTGATGCTCAGGTGCTATAGGAGCTGGACTGGAAGCTGCTGATGGCATATTTATCATCATGCCGCCTACTGACGCCAAACTGTCCATGCATTCTTGACAAGAAGCTGCCGATGTCAGTCGACAGACATGAATGTCAGAGAGAGGATCCACACCATTTTGGCCTGGTAAATGTATATTCAGTGGTGGGAGATCCGTTGGTGAAGTATAATAGTTGCTCATCAAAATCCTTGGATCCTTCACTGAGACTGAACTTATTTTCACGGAGGTTCCACCCTCTCTGATCACTTCCATGAGGCTTAACAACAGTGGGTGAATGCGGGGAGGTACAGAGCCTCTTCTATTGGCACCGAAATAATAGTCCACTGAAGTCTTCTGCATAGACCTCAGCTCAGCTTATAGAAGTGGATTGTAGGAAGACTAGAATACCAAGTGCGTTCTGAATTTCTTCCTCCACACCTTTTCATCTCTGGGTATGCATGCATGATAGGCTTCTAGTTCCTTCTCGAGCATAGCTGCATAGTGGTGAAGAGTTTGTTCGTCCTGGGTTAGACTGAGATTGGAAGTTGACATGGTCACAGAGGAAGGGTGGTGTCAATGGTCTTATGGATCAAAGGCAAGAGGTGTCGGGAGTAGATATAGGAGGAAACAGTAGGAGCGTGGCCTGGGTATGTCCATCTATAATTATCAACTATGCAGATAGATATATTGTGAAACATCCTATTAGGGGATTGTAGTTTCATCGGCAGTGTGTCACGAACCTATAAACCGGTCGTGACTCCAGGGCGCTTAGGACCGGTCCGCGTCGGTCCGGTCTTATGTAATCACCTTCCTAAAGGGGAATTCCGAATCGGAGTTTGAATTCTGTTCTCAAACGATCACGTGATCTGTCACGTGATCTCAAGCCACGTGTTGTGTACACGTGTACTTATCAACAGTTGATTGTTGATCAATCAACGAAGATAATCAACCAAGTCACCACTCCTCGGGAAATCCCGCATTAACTGCGGAATCACGCCATCCTGACGCAAGATTGCATCATCGACTGCGGCGCAGTCGTTCTATGTTTAAACCCTTCTGATTGGACTCTATTGTTAGACGTCTCTAGAATGTTCCTTTGCGCAGTACTGCGCAGCACCCGTGGGTAGGCCCTAAGCCTGCCCTAAAGCTACGCACAGACCACCCCCTGTAGTATATAAGCTGGTGCAATTCTACGGACAGTCCCTCAGACTGTCCACTTGTGACATCCTCCCCTTGCCTCTCAGCTCCTTCGAGTGCCCCACTCTTCGTGCGCCACTACTCCTCTTTGAGCCAAGGCCGTAGCCCGCGTCTTCTGTGTTCTTCTGTATTTCTTCTCCACACCCTTCGCAGCCCCCAGTCTCCGCCTTCGTCGTGACCCCCTGTCGAGTGACAGTGAGTCATCACACTTGGACAGTCTAACCAATAGACTGACTCCGGGCTGCTCCAGTGGCTGACTTTGACTACGAGTACGACTTCTCGCAGTACGGTCAGTGGGACGGAGATTCTGCCAGCTACCAGTCGGAGTTCGACAACCAAGGTAGCCCCCTCGACTTTTCCCGCGCCTCCCCTGTTCCCTCCACCTCCGCTGTCCGTCTAGACAGCCTCCGCTTCACCGCCCCCTACACCCCTGCCACCTTGGTGGTAACGAGCCCCCCGCCCCTGTTGCCCTCGTTCGGGACGCAACCCCGAACTAGTTTACCCTACGCTCCGGCTGAAGAAGCCACCCCTCGTCCTTCCCCTCGTCCCCTGTCCCCCAGCACCGCCCAGTTCTACGAAGAGGTCCTCGAGATCATCGACCTCAACGGGAACGTTGTCCCCTTGTCCCCTGAACCCCGCGCCGAGTCTGCGCCTCCCCTCCGAGTCCCGACCCCCCGCCCCCCTATTTCCCTTCGTGGCTCTCCTTCGCCACCTCCTGTTCTTCCTCCGACTCCTCGTCGCTCTCCGTCTCCTGTTCCGGTCCCCTCCCGCCTTGCGACCCCCGACTCGCCGATTGACTACGAGCGAGTAGCAGAACAAGGCCCCGTCTTCCCTCCGGCCCCTCACCCCGAACAAGAGAACCTCCCTCCCCTCGGTCCCACCGCCTACCAGGCCCCCCTTGCCTCCTTTCCCAAGGAGAACACCCCACCAGTACATCTCCGTCGTCACCCCCAAGGGAATCTTGGCGGCCCGCTTCCACGACCCTCCGGGAACTAATCAGTAAAGTTCCCCTCGCCACCTCGCTCGCTAATTTCCCTCGGTCTTTCCTTCTGTCACCCCTTCCGTCTTCTTCCCCCTCACGTCTACACCCTCTTCCCGCGCGTTGTTGACCCCGCTCAACACCCCGACTTTCCGCCTTTGTACATCTGTTCCAAGGCCATCTACGACCTTCCCTCCCCTGACACCCCCCTCGGGACTATCCGTTACGACTTCAGGGAAGGCCTGAGACGCGCTTTCGCCCCCCTTGCTAATATCCACAGGGCAGGGTACATTGACTCTCTAGTGACCCTAGAGATCCAGGACTTTTTGGACGGAAGAATTGTGACCACTTACGGACATTTACGTTCTCTTTTAACGGACAAATCTACGCTTACCACCAGGCCTACTTCTTCGAGGACTTGGTTCGTTCTGCCCCCCACCTTCTTGCTTATTGTCTTTCGCCTCGTATTCCTGCCGACCCCTTTAGTTTCATCTCCACCTTTCCCGACGATCAGCCACTTTAGATAAGTGGTTATATATTTGCCTTGTCTTGAAACGAGTGTTTTAAGTGCAACGCAAAGTAAGTAAGTGTTACTTATTTGGGATTTGGACTTAAATCGAGTGATTTAAGTGCCACCTTCTACTCCGTTCACTTCAACTTATCTGAAGACAAAGGCTGCACGAGCCCGAGTTAACTTCGAGTCCCACAGGCAGCGGCAACTTGACCGCTACTATCCCGTCACTTCCACTTACGACCTCATCGATAACCCCCGTCTTGACTGTTGGACAGAACCCCCTACCGCCTTACGTACCCTTATGACCTCTTTGACTTTGGAGAAGTCATCCCCGAAAGGGTTTACCACGAGTTTATGACGATCTTTCTGAAGTCGTCAAGGCTGCCGACGAGCAACTCCTTTATTGGCATCTTTCAAACTCCGTCTCTGCCACCAACCATCCAACAGACCAACTCCTAGTGTGGACCAAAAGCGACTATCTTTGGTTTGTCCACGTTCCCCCTCGTCGTGACCACTACATCCGGCAACTCGAAGACGGTTCTCTCTTCACTTTGTTGACCGACTCCGCCTCACATACCAGGAAATACAGATTTCCTTCAAGAAATTCGAGTGGTCATTCACCCCGACTCCGCCCCCGTCTAGTCTAGTCATCTCGACAGTTCGGAGTTCACTTATTCCTTCACCACCTCTGTGTGGGAAACTACCTGTCCAACCCAGATCGGAACCTTGTCAACCCGAGTAACTGGCACTACCCCCCTTCACCTCTGACGACCCAGAGTTAGTTTCGATTCTCAACGCTAGAGAAACTTTCCGGACTCCACCCTTGCTCCGCCGAATACAGATCGGCTTCCCCCTAGTTCCCCTGAAACTGAAGACGAATCTTCAGACTCCGACATCTCCCTACATAACGGAGATACCAACCAGCCGCCTAGTCCAACGACGGTTGGGGACCAACTCTGACCTCAGGCCCCTGCTGGTGCTCTCAAGAAGTCTGCACCTGCGGTTATCGTCCCAACACCCCCCGACACCCCAACGTAGTGTTGTGGTCCCCTGGAGTTAACTATCTACCTTATAGAGAAAGGTCTAGATAGTATAGATTGTCGAGAATAAATTTTACGAGTGTAAAATTTGAAAATCCTGGATCCAATTCATTGGGCAATTAACCTGGCATCCTCACACGTCGCCCAAAGAAGAACTCATCGTCGCTTCCAAGTAGACGATCGGCCCATAGCCTCCACCCCGAGTACCCCTGTAACCCCAAGAAGGGCCCCCGAGCTCGTCGAGCTACCAACACCCAGATCCCCCTTCCGAGTATTAACCAAGCCGGTCCAAGTGAACCGGTGTACCCCAGTATCCAAGCAACTCCGACTGCGAGGCAGCATTCCACGAGCAGTGACGAAGCTCAGTATCTCGAAACCCAGCCCCGAGAAATCCATTGTCACCTCCCCGAGGCTATCCTAGTAACCAAGAGCCTACCAACCCGAACCCCGAGAACTCGACGTGTTCAGAAGACACTGTTCTCTGTTGTACCAAAACCGGCACAATCTTGAAACCCTGTACTTTTCCCAGCCGCTTACACGCATAAGCGAGATCTCGACAAGCCCCTTGTATTTCCAAGACTTCTTGTGGAGAAGTAAGACAACCCTGACCCACTTTGGTATCTGGGAAGAATACCATTGGATCCGTCGTTCACAAAGACCCCATCGTCCGGATAGAGCTATCCTCCTCCCTGCATACAAGGTCTACTACCCCTGGAACCTGGACAGTTGGACTGTCACCCGCCTCACCAGAAGAGGTGAATGAATACACAACGACCTCTCACACCAGAAGAAAAAGCCAACGTCCCAGTACTTCTTCGACCCCTATTTCTTCTCACCGATAATCTTTACTACGCCAAGTGGAAAGACGAGGATATTCCAGCCCACAGGAAAACACCCGTGGACAATAGTCGCTACCCAGCACCAAATCGTTTTTCAGGACCTAAAAGAAGCCTTTCCTGGTATCGACAAAGTCAAGGACCTAAGTTACAACTCCCTACACGCCACTTTCAAAGGAAAGAACGTCCGTTGGAACTTTGTAAACGAACAGTGGATCTATCTAAACAACAAACCAGTCCACTTTAACACACCTAGTCAATCCGAAGATTCAGACAGCGACACAGAGGAAGTATCGCAAATCCTAGACACTACTACCAAAAAACTCTCTGGTCTACTATCCCAAGTAACCTCCCGACCCTCGACACCCCAGTTTCCCCTAGTACCTCCGGCCCTAGCCGTTTCCCTGCAACAGTTCCCCACATCGACTCCCATCACCACCCCTAACTGTTCAAGCCTCTTCCTCAGCACCCCCCTTACCGTTCCTCCTGTACCCACTGCAATGGCAGCCCTGCACCTGCAAAAATTTTAGGCGCAGCGCCTGAGCCCTTTGATGGCAAGCCCAACCATGCGGAAGCTTTTGGAACAACCTAGCCAATTACTTCCATCTAAACCAGGATATCTTTAACACCGACGATAAGAAAGTATCCACTGCCCTTACCTACTTCAAGTTGGAACTCCAGCTGGAGAATGGGCCAAGATAGGCAAAAGAAGCCTTAAACCCGACCGGCGGCGCGCGATTACCTTTGGCACTTGGGCACAGTTCAAAACCGATTTTGATGCACACTTCGTTCCTGGTCATACTGCCATGGAATCCACCAACAAAATGTATTCTCTGAAGATGGGGACCCGACCTTTCAACGAATGGTTCCAAGAATGGTCAACCCATGCTACACGAAGTGGTGCAAACGAACAAACCAAGATGTATGCCTTTCGACAAGCTATTCCAACAGCTCTGAATATGAAGCTGCTCGGCATATCCCCCATCCCTGCCACCTTCGACACCCTTGTTGAGAAAGCAAGAGAATTCGATCGCGCCTATCGAATTTACGCTGGTCACGCCATTAACCAGTTTAACAAGACCCATAAGCCCACCACAGGACGAGCCGTCCTAGCAGAGGACGATAGCGTAAATGTCAACGCCTCCTCATCACGCACCAAACAAAGAACCAAACTTACCAAGGAAGAGCGAGAGTATCGCTTCAAGAATAAACTCTGTCTGTACTGTGGCAAGCCAGGCCACGTACTTAAAGAATGTCACGCCAAAACGACAGCCATGAAGGCCAAAGAGGCCAATCCGACAACAACGCTAGGGCGCGCGGCGCCTTTGTTGATGAACCCGGTCAGGAGGAAGCACCGCTGACCACCCAGCAAACATTGGAGCGATATATCGAGAGATACTCCCTTTTGACCCGAACGCACGTCCGCGTTCGGTGCCTATTAACGAGGATTTTTAGGCTCTTCCATCGTAGCACTGTCGATTGGAAGTATTCGTGCCAGTAGCGTTATACACGGCCTTTCCCTACTAGAGACGCTCGGAGCCGAGCCTGTACCTGTAGAGACGATTCGGAATAGGAGAGCTCCTTCAATCGTTCTCAAGGTGACACTAGTAGGAAAGAAGTCTGGCAGAGAAATCAGTGCCCGCGCCCTGTTGGACAGCGGTGCGGAGGGCATCATCGTGGATGATGGGTTTGCGCGTGCAAATGGACTCACAATGAGAACACTAATCCGACCCTTACCAGTTAGAAACGTGGATGGGTCACCCAATAAGATGGGTTCGGTAAAGTACACCACGATCCAGAGATTACGGATCAGAACAGCGGAAGACGCTTATCACGACGAAATGGTAGAGCTATACGCCACCACCCTTGGGGAGCACGATATAATCCTAGGAACGGATTGGCTCCGAGCACATAACCCGGAAATCGACTGGCATCAACCCAAGATAGCCTTTACACGATGCCCAAAAACCTGTACTCTGTCAACAACGAGTGTTGTTATTTCTTCCCGAGTCCCTCAAACAAGAAATACTACAATAAACATCCTAGAGCTAGGACCTGAAGACGCAACAAGAACTTGCCTCCCGACTATCGAAGAGATAGAACCTGTTGAACACGCGTTCACCTCAGAAGCTTATGAACCCTGGCTGTGGAGTCACAGTTTCTGCAAGTACGATCACCTTGCAATCCGAGCAAAAATCACTACAAGTACTAAGATAGCTGCGAAGACCGCACCTAAACCTTCCTCCGAGCACATCCCGAGTCATTTCCAACGATACACCGAGTTTTTAGTGAGAATGCCTCTCACCGTTTACCTGAACACCAACCCTGGGATCACGCAATTGACCTAAAACCTGGAGCCATAATGAAGAACTGTGGCATCTACCGACTCACGCCTAAAGAGGCTGACGCACTCAAGGAGTACATTTCCGAGCACCTGCGAAAAGGATACATCCGACCATCCAAGTCCCCCATGGCCTCTCCTTTCTTCTTTGTGGACAAGAAGGATGGGAAACTCCGACCGGTACAAGACTACCGGGCTTTGAACGACATCACGATCAAGAACGCGGCGCCCCTACCCCTCATTCCTGAGTTAATCGACAAACTTCACAACGCGCGTTATTTTACTAAGTTGGATATCCGTTGGGGGTACAACAATATCCGTATCCGAGAAGGCGACGAGCACAAGGCAGCCTTCAAAACCTCCTTAGGTCTTTTCGAGCCAACCGTAATGACATTCGGTCTCTGCAACGCCCCGGCAACGTTTCAAACGTTCATGAATCAAGTTTTCGAGTCTCTGATCGATGGTGGACATGTAGTGGTCTACCTAGACGACATCCTGATCTTTACGGAAGATATCTCCTCCCTTACAGCGTTAACACACGACGTGCTTCAACGGCTGGAACATCACGACCTCTATCTAAAACCTGAGAAGTGCGTGTTTGCACAAACCTCTGTTGAATACCTTGGCATCGTTATTTCCAATGGCCAAGTATCCATGGATCCGGCAAAGGTTGCCGGAATTACCGAATGGCCCACTCCGCGTACAGTCAAACAAGTCCAAGCCTTCCTAGGCTTCTGTAACTTTTACCGACGATTTATCAAAGATTATTCCACCATCGCCCGACCACTCTTCGATCTAACCAAGAAAGACGTACCTTTTTCTTGGGGCACCCCAGCGGAAAGCGCTTTCCGCACTCTGATTAAATGCTTCACGGAAGCTCCTGTCCTAGCCCTTCCCGACCATTCCAAGCCCTTCCGACTCATCACTGACGCCAGCGACTTCGCCACGGGCGCAGTCCTTGAACAACCTGATGCTCTGCACCAATGGCACCCCGTTGCTTTTCTATCGAAATCTCTCCTCCCGGCTGAACGCCACTACGAGATTTGCGATAAGGAACTTTTGGCCATTATTCATGCCCTCCATGCCTTCCGACACTACCTCGAGGGACGTAGTGATTCCACCGAAATTTGGTCCGACCATAACAACCTGGCCTACTTCATGACGAAGCAGAAACTTTCCCGTCGACAAGCTCGATGGGCGCTTTTCCTCTCTCGTTTCCAGTTCATCATCATCCACAAACCTGGTGTTCAGAACAAGTCTGATGCACTGTCCCGGCGTCCAGACCATAAAAAGGGGATAGCAGATGAAGATGAAAAACGAGTGCTCCTGGATACAAAATTTTTCTCGGTCAACGCAGTGCAAAGAGCTGCGGTTACCATTCACGGTGATAATACACTTCGACAACGCATCCGAGACACACATACCTACGACAAAGAAGTCAGTACAGCCCTAGAAACCCTCTTGAAGAATGGCCCCCGTTCCTTAACCAAGGGGCTAGAAGAGTGGAACTTAGAAGATGGAGTCATCTTATTCCGAGGACAAGTTTATATACCCAAAGACGACAACTTACGAAGAGACATCGTAACTCAGTATCACGACCACATTGCCACAGGACACCCAGGGCGATGGAAGACTTATGAACTCCTTTCCCGAGACTTTTGGTGGCCAGGGATGTCGACGTTCGTCAAAGAATACGTCGATGGATGTGCCACCTGCCAATCCACAAAGATCAAACCACGAACCCAAGTACCTCTGCAACCCAACGCTATTCCCGAAGAAATCTGGGGAACCATTACAATGGACTTCATCACCGACCTTCCCCCCTCCCACAACCACGACTCGTTGTTCGTAGTCGTTGACCGACTCAGTAAAGCAGTAGTCATTTCCCCGTGCAACAAGACCATCACAGCAGACGAAACTGCTCAACTTTACCTGGAAAACGTCTGGAGACGTACCGGCCTACCCCGACAAGTTATTTCCGACAGAGGCCCTCAATTCGCATCAAAAGTAATGCAAGAAATCTGGCATAAATTAGGAGTCAAATCTACCCTGTCCACGGCTTTCCATCCGCAAACAGATGGAGAAACCGAACGCGTAAACCAGGAACTCGAACAGTACCTCCGCGTCTTCTGCAACTTCCAACAAAACAACTGGGTAGATCTGATCCCATTTATGGAGTTTGCGCACAACGCACGGCAGCACAGCGCAACTCACAAGTCGCCCTTTGAAGTGTGGTATGGGTACAATCCAGAGTTCATTCCCCCCATCCACTTCAAAAGCAAGATACCTACAGCCGAAGAAAGACTAGATGCACTTAACCAAATCCGCTCTGAAGTTACTGCAGCCCTCAAAGTTGCCGCAGAAGTAATGAGAAATTCCAAGTCAATCCCAACCCCTCGCAAGTTCAATGAAGGCGATCTAGTCTGGCTAGAAGGGACTAACATTCACACTACCCACCCAAAAGCTAAACTCGCCCCCCGCCGCCATGGTCCTTTTAAAGTCCTATCTTCCTGGGGAGTTAACTGCAAACTCCAACTCCCAAAAACATGGCGAATTCACCCAGTCTTCCATAATTCCCTGATCTCTCCGTACCAAGAAAACACCACGCATGGCCCTAACTTCACCCGACCGCCCCCCGAAATTGTCCAAGGGGAAGACGAACACTATGAAGTCGAAAGGGTCCTGCAATCAAAGATATCGCCTAACAAGAAAGGCGTACTTTACTTGATCAAATGGAAGGGGTATCCCGACTCCGAAAATTCCTGGCTTCCTGCCTCCCAAATGACCCACGCCCGAGATCTTGTCCAACGTTTCCACAAGGACAACCCCTCCGCCCCTCAACCAAAGACCATTAGTGCTCGTGGAATAGCACAGTGCTAAAAAGGGGATACTGTCACGAACCTATAAACCGGTCGTGACTCCAGGGCGCTTAGGACCGGTCCGCGTCGGTCCGGTCTTATGTAATCACCTTCCTAAAGGGGAATTCCGAATCGGAGTTTGAATTCTGTTCTCAAACGATCACGTGATCTGTCACGTGATCAGTCACGTCTCTCAAGCCACGTGTTGTGTACACGTGTACTTATCAACAGTTGATTGTTGATCAATCAACGAAGATAATCAACCAAGTCACCACTCCTCGGGAAATCCCGCATTAACTGCGGAATCACGCCATCCTGACGCAAGATTGCATCATCGACTGCGGCGCAGTCGTTCTATGTTTAAACCCCTTCTGATTGGACTCTATTGTTAGACGTCTCTAGAATGTTCCTTTGCGCAGTACTGCGCAGCACCCGTGGGTAGGCCCTAAGCCTGCCCTAAAGCTACGCACAGACCACCCCCTGTAGTATATAAGCTGGTGCAATTCTACGGACAGTCCCTCAGACTGTCCACTTGTGACATCCTCCCCTTGCCTCTCAGCTCCTTCGAGTGCCCCACTCTTCGTGCGCCACTACTCCTCTTTGAGCCAAGGCCGTAGCCCGCGTCTTCTGTGTTCTTCTGTATTTCTTCTCCACACCCTTCGCAGCCCCCAGTCTCCGCCTTCGTCGTGACCCCCTGTCGAGTGACAGTGAGTCATCACACAGTGTGTGTGGGTGTACTATATGGGCCAGGCAAGCGCTTCACTTGCCGGCATATTGTTGGGGCTGCCGCAAGTTTGTTGGGAGCTCACACATGGATTCCATTGACCCACACAGGCACGTTTCAGAAGATGTTTCAGGAAAGATTATTGGGTGTTATGCGTGCTGCTTGCGTGGGCTTAATTTGTTCAGCCAGCAGTCAAAACACAAACATATGGCTGGCCTATGCCCGTGTCTAACCCGGCAGCTCTTGTATCCAGCTCGGCAGCTCATGTGTCTATCCCGGCAGCTCTCATGTCTAACCCGGCAGTTCTCTTGCTTTTGGCCTGTTCCAACTAATTAGAAGGGGATATAGATTGTTGCCACCCCATGCAACTTGTTTCAGATTCATAGATCCGCATGTGTACATAAGCGCTTATGACGTCATACTGTGAGGGACATCTGCTGATATCCGATCAACAATCTATCAACCATGCAGGGGAAGTCCTCAGAGATGAAACAAGGTGTCTATGAGTCAGAGGAGAACAGCTTCAAGGAGGCGGTGTGTGTATCAAAACTAATGCTTTACTAGAACACTGAGCCGATGCCTATAGATGCGATCTGCATTCTGGAATGGGGTCAAACTCCTCAATGGAATGGAGTCTGATGTGGGTCAACACCAGCAAGGAATGGTGGGACCCTCCGGCCCATGTTACGGTTTTCGTATTGGACCCTTACTGTACCGGTTGTGACTACGGCTGTAAGGTATATTAGTCACAGACTCGGAGTTTACGTAGGAGTTAGGAGTTTGGGATGACTCGATCCTAGTACAAGTAGTAGTAGTATTAGGATTGCGGTACTTACGCGATACGTTGGACGCTACGATACGGTGACTCATAGCAGCGCTTGAAAGCCTGCTCTTCTTGTATTTAAGATAGCTGCGGAAGACCAGGATGAGCCATCTTGGTCTTCTTCAATCGTCACTTCTTGTCTCCGTCTTCCTTTGCCTCTGTTCTAGGAGCAGGGCCGCAGTTATACTAGAGTCTTCGAACTTCTAGACAAAGCCTTCGTGCCATACGCCCCAGGGCGTGACCAGCTAAGTTGTCAAGGTCGCCTTTACCGAGCTCAAGTCGAGCTAACGCTGTGACGGCGTTACATTAAGACCAAGATCATTCATTGTGGCGACCGTCAATACCAGAGACCAGTGGACGAGCTTCCGTCCTTACCATCTAGACCGAAGAGGGGATCGCAACGTACCAACTCGATTCCTAGGAGCAGCCAGGTGGAGAGACCGAGGAGACGAGACCGGATACTTTGTAGAGTTCAACGGACCTACAAGGTTCAGACCTGTTGAGTTCAATTTCAATCACCTGTGTTGGGTAGAAGTTACGTGGAACCCCATAGACCACCGCTGGGACGCCGTCAGACCAGCAGGAAGACAATACCAGTGCGACATAGACGCACGCGAACTTAACTCACGGGCCGATTGGGGACCTATTGACGGCCAATTGCGAGAACATTCCACTGGAGAAGCGGTTAGCAAAGAAACCGAAGAAGAACAAAGTGAGGAAGGACAACCTGCGAGTGTCGGACCTATCGAGCAATACACCATCCAACGAGCTGAGTCTCTACACATCTCAGAAACCCCAGAAGTCATTCACGTACGATCACCAGCAGCAGAAATGGCAACCACCACCATGACGGCCGAAGAAATCATGGCCGTCAGAGAACAAACGACGCGAGAAGCTGTCGAAGCAATCAGACAAGAGTCGCAACAAAACCTCATGCCCATCAACCCTGAAACGGGGCATCGCATGACAGCAGATGACGCAGCAATCTTTCGGGCCATCGGACCCGACCAAGGAGACCCTCCATCAGGGGATGGAGGAAGACGAGAACTACCGCTAGACCCTCCACCAGGATGGGGAGGACCACCAGGAGACGACTTTCCCCGACGCCCAGGAAGAGGGGGGAACCCGCCTGACCTCCCAAATAACCCACCAGGAGGAGGACCCCCAGGAGGAGGAGGCGGAGGTGGCGGTGGTGGCGGTGCAGGAGGGGGAGGACACGGACACGAAAAGCTAACCGGTGAACCCCCTACCATCTTCGACGGAGACCGTACTAAAGTGGACTCATTCCTCACGCAATGGCACGTGTATTGGGGAATGAATCTCGACACCTCCGTCATGCGCAACGACTATCGACGAAGCCTCCTTTTCCTGTCCTACATAAAAGGGGTATCAGTCAGCGAATGGGTACTTTCGTACCTCAAGTGGCTCAACCGACAGATACAACGGGATAGAGCAACATACACGCGACCTTTGGAACGCGGGGTAGCAGAAGGATTTAACCAAAGGTTCGTCAATACCCTCGAACGAGAGCAAGCTCAAGCGCTTCTTAGAAAAGGGCTCAAGATGGTTGATGGGGACATTGACAAGTACGTCAATGAGTTTGAAGAAGCCGCCAGGAAAGCCGGGTACCGTCTCAACGACCCCCAAACAATCGACCTCTTCACAAAGGGGTTGCCTAAGAAACTCTACGAGAAAACCTACGATCTGGACGAACCAGAAACATTCGACGAGTGGAAACGAGCAACACTCCGGAGGCAGCGTAACTACATCCATATCCGCGCGCAAGTGGATGAATACAAGGACACCAAACCCAAAAAGACGGGCAATGCTGGATGGACCGTCCCCCAAAATCTCGCTAACCCGTGGGCAATGGACACTTCCGCAGACCGAACAAAGGCGCGACTAGCAGGATCGGAAGAAATCGACTACAGCAAGCCGCCGTATACCGGCTTACCCCCCTTCCCACCAAGGGGAGGACCAGGAGCCAGAGGACGAGGACGAGGGGGGTCCCGACGAGACCTAAGGACAGTGTTGTGTTATAACTGCCACATGCCCGGGCATCTCTCACGAAACTGCCCCCATCCCAGACAGCCACGACAATGGCAACCACAAAACCCCGGACCTTCCAACGTCCGGACGACGGAAACTGACTACTACACGCAAGAATCCCCACCAGCCCAGATACAGGCCGCCTCGACTAGCAAAACAGCCGAGGAACGAGCCAAGGAATGGCTCACCGGAGTTGCAAACGCGCCCGACGAAGTAAAAGATCTGATATTGCAGGATCTATGGGGGAAAGAGGGTTTTCGGAACGCCTGAACCCATCGGCCTGGGTGAGGGCTTTAAACTGTAATTCTGTAATCATGACGCGCTTTCGTTCTCTTCGAATTCCAGTCTCGATTCGCACGAATTACCGAATGGCCGACATAAGAGCATTGGTGGATTCGGGGGCCACCGACAACTTTATACACCCGAATTTTATCAAGAAAATGGGCATAGGGGTCCAGCAATTAAACCGACCACGAAAAGTCTGGAATATAGACAGCACGGAAAATAAAGCTGGGTCCATCACTCACTTCACCGACCTAGACGTATACGCCAATGGGTACCACAGAACCATGCGGTTCCTCGTCACAAATCTTGGAAGCGAAGAAATCGTTCTAGGGTACCCTTGGTTGGCGACCTACGAGCCAACTATCAATTGGCGAGACGCGGTCATACACGAGGAGGTTATGCCGGTCGTGATCAGCACGCAGGACAGTCTGAACCGACATACCGTCATTGCGACCACCCTTACTAACGATGAAAAGGAGGCCATAACCCTCGAATTAGACGAGGAGGACATGTACTTGCGAGCAACTACATCTACAGAATTAGCCATCCAAGCGAAGCAACAGGAAGAACCCGTGGAACTGCCGGCAGTCTACCACGCTTTTCAACAACTCTTCAGCGAAGAAGCATCACAACGATTTCCCCCCGCCAGGCCATGGGATCACGCAATAGACTTCAAACCCAACACTCCTTCGGCATTAGACTGCAAGATATACCCGCTAACGCAAGAAGAAGAAGGGAAGCTTAAGGAGTTCCTAGATGAGAAACTGCAGCAAGGGTACTTAAGACCCTCCATCTCCCCGTACGCATCCTCGTTCTTTTCGTTAAAAAGAAGGACGGAAAACTATGCCCCGTGCAGGACTATCGTACAATCAACTCATATACCATACGAAATCAATACCCACTCCCCCTGATTCAAGACCTCATCTACGACCTTAGCAACGCCCACATCTATACGAAGCTCGACATCCGCTGGGGGTACAACAACATCCGCATACGGGACGGTGACCAAGAAAAGGCGGCCTTCAAAACCAAATTTGGCCTTTTTGAGCCAACGGTCATGTTCTTCGGTCTTACCAACTCGCCAGCCACCTTCCAAACAATGATGAACCACATCTACCGTGATACCATTGCAAAACACGAACTCCGCGGAACCGTTATTCACGTCTACATGGACGACATCGGCATAGCCACGCGCGAAGGTTCTACGTCCGCCGACCACATTGCTGCGGTAACAGATGTTCTCCGCGTTGCTCAAGAACACGACCTCTATTTCAAGCTTGAAAAATGCCTCTTCCACCAACCTCGGATGGATTACCTGGGGGTAATCCTTGAAAGGGGGTAACGCGTATGGACCCGGTAAAAGTTCGCGGTATCAGAGACTGGCCAACACCAACCAAGGTCAGGGACGTACGATCATTCTTGGGCTTTTGCAACTTTTACCGTCTTTTCATCCGAGGTTTCGCAACCCATGCACGACCACTCAACCAGTTAACAAGGAAAGATGCCGAGTGGAAGTGGGGAGACGAGGAAGATCGGGCCTTTAAGACCCTCAAGCGACTCGTAACCGAAGAACCGGTATTAGCGCACCCCAATTTACAAGACCAGTTTGAGCTAGAGGTCGACGCGTCGGGGTTCACGGTGGGTGCAGTACTCTTGCAAAAGAAAAATGACGGTCGCAAGCACCCCATAGGATACTATTCGGCGACGCTGAACGAAGCAGAACGAAACTACGATATCTACGACCTAGAACTCCTTGCCATCGTCAAAGCTCTTCGCCACTGGAGACCCCTACTCGCAGGATCTCCACACAAAATCAAAATATTCTCGGACCACCTCAATCTCCAGTACTGGAAGACCCCGCAAAAGATCAGTCGACGGGTTGCCCGAGAAGTACTGGAGTTAATGGAGTACGATTTCGAGATCCACCACATCAAAGGGAAGAACAATGGAAGAGCGGATGCATTATCAAGACGGCCGGACTATGACCAAGGAGAAGGAGACAACCAAGGTGTGGTCGTTACCCCCAGAAGTATTCATACGAGCCACTAACGCGCGCGTACGTTGGAAATACATCCTATGATGCAACCACCGAGACGACGACAAGATCCCGCCATAGTCAAAACCTGGGTCGACGCCCATCGCCTCAAAAAGATAGAGGGAGAATGGTACAAAGACGGACGACTGGTGGTCACAGGACCCATGGCAGCGTACCGGGCCATTATACAGGACCACCATGATCCACCGGTACACGGACATCCTGGGATAAGCAGGACACAACGGATCGTAGAGCGACACCACTGGTGGCCAAGTATCCGCCGAGACGTGTATGAATACGTTACAGGATGTGCTGATGCCAGCGGATCAAGGTCAATACAAGACCAACCCGTGCACCACTACACCCAATCACCGCTGCCAAAGACGCCCCCCTTTCCATACCATTGCCCTTGACTTTATCACCAAACTGCCGATCTCACAGTCATACGACAGCATTTTAACCGTTACTGACCATGATTGCAGCAAGGCATCCATATTTATTCCCTGTAACGAAGAGATCACAGCAGAAGGGACCGCCATTCTGTACGTCAATCACGTGTTCAAACGATTCGGATTACCGCGTAAAGTTATCAGTGACCGGGACCCCCGGTTACCTCCAAATTCACACAAGAAGTATGCCGTATATTGGGCATCCAACAGAACATCTCCACGGCTTATCATCCGCGCACGGATGGGCAGTCGGAACGGACCAATCAGTGGCTTGAACAATACCTACGATTCTGGGCCAACGAGCGTCAAGATAATTGGGCGGCATACCTCCCAATAGCAGAATTCGCTCACAACAATTGGCCCCATGAACACACGAAACAATCGCCATTCATGCTTCTGATGGGATACAACCCGACTGCCGATTGGACGGATAAGCCATCTCCAATCCCAAACGTGATCACCAGACTAACACAATTGAAGGAGGCACGTCGGCTTGCCCAAGACCTTATCAAAAAGGCACAAGACAGCTGGGTTCGGCACAAAGATACTCCACGCTATCAAGTTGGCGATCAAGTGTGGCTGGAAGGAAGGCATCTACGGACCAATCAACCCACAGCGAAATTGGCGGCGCGACGCCACGGACCATTTAAAGTAGTACAGGTGATGTCCCCATACAACTACCGCCTCGAACTTCCCACACAGTGGAGCATCCATCCAGTGTTTCACATTGATCTTCTCACGCCATACAAACGAACGGCCTTTCATGGCGAAAACTTTCCACGACCACCGCCGGATCTTGTGGAAGGAGAGGAGGAATATGAAGTCGAGGCCATTCTAGACTCGCGGCATTTCGGCCGCCGCAAAAAGCTCCAGTACCTCATCAAATGGAAGGGTTACTCGGACTCGGAGAATCAGTGGGTCGACAAAGATGACGTATTTGCACCAGACGCAATCAAGGCGTATCAAGAGGGCCGGACGGGTGTGCGATCCTTAAAAGCCAGCCCATGGACAACCAAGGAGAGTATCCCTCTCACCTCCGATCCACCAGACGTCTATGCCCACTTCTCCTCTCAGACATGTCACCACAGCGATCCTCCTCGACCAAGTCGCACAAGACGCCGCCAACTCATCGAAACGACGAAGAAGAAACCGTGGTTCAACAGGTCCAGCTCACTCCGTACACACCTGCAAACATGCGAGCGGGGCATATCACCGCTCAAGAATGGGCTAATGTCTTACAGAGGTTCCCCGACCCGACTCACCAGCCCGACGACGAGCAGCAGCATGCCGTCGCTCACATCTTCAGAGACGACAACGGCAATCGAGAACCCGTTGCCATTATCCCCCCAGGTGACGACCTCATCGGCACGAGGGGAATTCTCCCTGCCGACCGTCCCCTCGAAGACCCAACAGGAGTTAGAAGCAGCGGAGGACTGGCGGAGAGTGGCGAAGGATGGGCCGACGAACAACTGCGCTTAGCGCAGAGGAGATTGAGCGAGTTACGGCAGCACAGGCAGCGCTCCCTAACGACGAAGCTCACGCTGACGACGAGGATTACTACCCGGTCAGACACCCCCTCCTTCGAACGCACAGCCACCCTACTAATCCCCGAATCACCCCATGGCTCGTTCACACCGACGGAACCCCCATGTCTCGAGGACGTGTGCGACTGCCCGGCGTCGCACTTCACACCCCCATTACGCACGACGACGACCCGCGCAGGTCCTTGCGCCTGAGGGTTCAGGGCGAATCGACAGCCCCATTACGTTCACTTCCCAATCACCGGACCCGACGGCATAGAGAGGAATGCCAGTCATGTCAGATCGTCGGAGGTGCGAACCCTTTTGTGCTGGGACTCATTCCCGGATCCCCTCATCTCTACGGCAAACCCCTCTACGCCCATCCAATGCTATCGGCTGCGGGACGCGCCTTCATCGCCCACGAGGACTTGGTCATCCTCGCCTCCGACAAAATCACGATCGCGCACTTAACCGCATCGGGGACGAGTCCCTGACTGCGGAGGTGACGTTATCGAGCAGCCGCGTACGAAGAAGAGCGGCTTGCAGCTCGCATTCGCCAGCTTCAGGCGATGCGACTATCGGCGAGGGACGACAAGCGGGACTGCATCTATCGTCTGGAGAGGGCTAACGTCTTCGAGCGGATTAGTGACGAGCAGTCCACGTGGACGGCGAGGGACTTTCGGTGAGTCTGGGGACTCACGCTGAAAAGGGGGTGATGTTACGGTTTTCGTATTGGACCCTTACTGTACCGGTTGTGACTACGGCTGTAAGGTATATTAGTCACGGACTCGGAGTTTACATAGGAGTTAGGAGTTTGGGATGACTCGATCCTAGTACAAGTAGTAGTAGTATTAGGATTGCGGTACTTACGCGATACGTTGGACGCTACGATACGGTGACTCATAGCAGCGCTTGAAAGCCTGCTCTTCTTGTATTTAAGATAGCTGCGGAAGACCAGGATGAGCCATCTTGGTCTTCTTCAATCGTCACTTCTTGTCTCCGTCTTCCTTTGCCTCTGTTCTAGGAGCAGGGCCGCAGTTATACTAGAGTCTTCGAACTTCTAGAAAAGCCTTCGTGCCATACGCCCCAGGGCGTGACCAGCTAAGTTGTCAAGGTCGCCTTTACCGAGCTCAAGTCGAGCTAACGCTGTGACGGCGTTACACCCAACAGCAGATGCCGAAGGTTTCAGCGAGGTCCCGAAAAGTGTGACACTCTTACAACCTGTGATTGGAAAGCTCATTGACAAGGTAACTCAAGTGTCATCTGATTGACATCAGCTAAAACAATCCGGATCCTCCAAAGGGTGTCTCTCCGCGATGGCTTTCAATTGCCAGAGATCGAGCTAACCTCCTGAAAGATAAGCAATCAGAGAAGATCGAACTATTGGAGGAACTTCTGCGTGATTTGGACAATGAGATGGTTATGGCAGACGCCTTCATTGGGGAGGATCGGCAGCTGTAATCATATTCTGTGATGTGTAGAACTACAGTAATCATCAACCAGAGTTTTCATTCTCCAAACGAATAGCCTCTGCCTCAAAACTGCGATAAGTATCATCGAACATGTGATAAATGGAATCGCGGCAGCTCTCGATATTCTTGGACAGCTGCCGAGCTTGTTTGAACCCCTCTGTTACCCTAGTGCGAAGACTTGAGCTAGCTTCCTGCTGCAGTTCCAGTTACTTTGAGGACTTGTAAATGAAGCAGGGTGCATACCATCTCTAGAGAACGCAACAACTCTGCTACTAACTCATCGCGGACATCAAATGGTTCTTTCATAGTCACCCTTCTCCAATTTTCCACCACTCCGTAAGTTTAAATCGTGGAATGGCTAATGCCTCAATCTTGCATTTCAGCCTCTGGTCCGCATCATGTGCTGCATAGGATGCCGGGTTCCTGATGTCCGAAAAATGGTGAAAGGCAATCCTGACTGCCTCTGGCACATGAGGGGGCTGCCGCTAGACGATAAAAGGCCAGTGACCCATATGGCAGCAAGCTAAATCCAAATTCTGATCAGAATGTGTTCCACTTGTTTTAGATGGAAAATTAATGCTTGCCACTTCATTGTGTAAGCTGGCGATATACTTTTCATCTTTATCGGCAGAGTTGAGCAAGATAGAGGATATTCTCTCGCCGATGCAGGTGAGCACAGCATCTAATATAGAGGTGCCTGTTTCAGCTGACATAGTATGTAGTGTGTAACGTGAATGGAGTGTGATATTGCCTTTGGAAGCTGCCTATGAGTCCTAATAATCTAAGGTAGGGTTACGCTGCCAAATCATACACGTGATCCTGGGACCATGCTCGGCAGCTCTCCCGACAACTTTGGACCAGCGCAATGGGTTCTATGGCCAATGGGTGACCATAGACAGAGACTATAGGCCCATATGAGGTGTTGCTCGGCAGCTCAACCCATCAGCCTACACTCGGAGCTCTCCTAACAACTTTGGGTCAACACGATGGGTTCTGTGGGCCCATGTGAGGATGTTGTTGCCAGTTCCCTGCCAGCTATTGGCCAATACAACGTCATCAGCAGCGATTCCACTGTCTACATGGCTTCCCTTTTAGTAGATAGAAACAAGCCCAACTTGCCATTAGATGCTGCCAATATTTAACCCCAATGACTACCAACGACTAGTTGAGATTACTGTATGTATTTGAATAATTTTATCTACTCGTTTTTGGCTGTAGTAGGACCTTGGCAAACTCAGGAGGTGGGTCACTCTTAAGCAAGCAGTAAACTTGGACCCCGCCTGGACAGCCATTGAACTCCACATAGCGCTTTGTCTTGCTGCCCACACAGCATGCCCCGGCTGTGACTGGGGCTCAATGAGCTCCTGCTTGTTTGCCAAAATTTCTCTTGATGTGAAGAACCTAATGGCAGAGTCCATC